>PVHT020000283.1:3876848-3889338 GCA_004024745.2 Catagonus wagneri | reverse complement strand
AACAAATAAGAAAAATCAACTCAAATACAACATTAAAGATAGCCATCTTGTGAGAGGAGACAACAAGAGAATAAGGGAAGAAAAGAAAAGAGCAACAAAAACCCCAAACAGTTAATACAATGGCAATAAGAACATGCTTATCAATAATTACCTTAAATGTTAATGGACTGAATCCCTCAACCAAAAGACATAGACCAACTCAATGGATACAAAAACAAGACCCATATATATGCTGTCTTCAAGAGACCCACTTCACTTCTAGAGACACATACAAATTGAAAGTGAGAGGATGGAAGAAAATATTCCATGCAAATGGGTATCAAAAGACAGCCGGAGTAGCAGTACTCATATCAGACAAAACAGACTTTAAAATGAAGAACATTTTAAGAGACAAGGAAGGGCACTACATTATGATCAAAGGATCAATCCAAGAAGAAGATATAACCATTTTAAATATCTATGCACCCAACATAGGATCACCACAATATATAAGGCAACTGCTAACAACCTTAAAAGGAGAAATCAACAAGAACACCATCATAGTGGGGGACTTTAACACCCCACTTACAGCAGTGGATAGATCATCCAGGCAGAAAATCAATAAGGAAACACAGGCCCTGAACGAAGCATTAGATCAGATGGACTTAATAGATATTTATAGGACATTCCATCCAAAAGCAGCAGAATACACATTCTTCTCAAGTGCGCATGAAATATTCTCTAAGATTGATCACATCCTGGGCTACAAATCCAGCCTTGGTAACTTTAAGAAAACTGAAATCATATCAAGCATCTTTTCTGACCACAATGATATACGACTGGAAATCAACAACAGGAAAAAAATACAAACACGTGGAGACTAAACAACATGCTACTAAACAACCAATGAATCACTGAAGAAATCAAAGAGGAAATTAAAAAATACCTAGAAGCAAATGACAACAAAGATATGACACTCCAAAACCTCTGGGATGCAGCAAAAGCAATTCTAAGAGAAACGTTTATAGCAATACAAGCCTACCTCAGGAAACAAGAAAAAGCTCAAATAAACAACCTAACTTTACATCTAAAGCAGCTGGAGAGGGAAGAACAGGCAAGACCTAAAGTTAGTAGAAGAAAAGAAATCATAAAGATCAGAGCAGAAATCAATGAAACAGAAACGAAGAAAACCATAGAAAATATCAATGAAACTAAAAGCTGGTTCTTTGAAAGATCAACAAAACTGATAAACCCCTAGCCAGACTTATCAAGAAAAAGAGAGGACACAATAAAATTAGAAATGAAAAAGGAGAAGTAACAACAGACAATACAGAAATACAAAGGATCATAAGAGACTACTAGATGCAACTACCTGGCAATGAAATGGAAAACCTAGAAGAAATGGACAAATTCTTAGAAAAATACAATCTTCCAAGACTAAACCAAGATAAAATAGAAAATATGAATAGACCAATCACAAGTTCTGAAATTGAAACTGTGATTATAAAACTTCCAACAAACAAAAGTCCAGGACCAGATGGCTTCACAGGTGAATTCTATCAAACATTTAGAGAAAAGCTAGCACCTATCCTTCTGAAACTCTTCCAAAAAATTGCAGAGGAAGGGACTCTCCCAAACTCATTCTATGAGGCAACCATCACTTTTATAGCAAAACCAGAGATACCACAAAAAAAGAAAACTACAGGCCAATCTCACTGATGAACATAGATGCAAAAAATCCTCAACAAAATACTAGCCAACTGAATCCAACAATACATTAAAAGGATTGTACATCACGATCAAGTGGGATTTATCCCAGGGATGCAAGGATTCTTCAATATCCGCAAATCAATCAGTGTGATACACCACTTTAACAAACCGAAGAATAAAAACCATATGATCTTCTCCATAGACGCAGAAAAAGCCTTTGACAAAATCCAACACCCATTTCTGATAAAAACCCTTCAGAAACTGGGCATAGGGGGAACCTACCTCAACATAATAAAGGCCATCTATGACAATCCCAGAGCTCACACCATTCTCAATGGTGAAAAGCTGAAAGAATTCCCGCTGACATCAGGAACAAGACAGGGATGTCCACTCTCGCCACTACTATTCAACATAGTTCTGGAAGTCCTAGCTACAGCAATCAGAGAAGAAAAAGAAATAAAAGGAATCCAAACTAGAAAGGAAAAAGTAAAACTATCACTGTTTGCAGATGACATGATACTATACCTAGAGAATCCTAAAGACTCTACCAGGAAACTGTTGGAGCTCATCAATGAATTTGGCAAAGTCGCAGGATATAAAATTAGTACACAGACATCAACTGCATTTCTATATACCAACAGTGAAAGATCAGAAAGAGAAATTAGGGAAGCAATCCCATTTATCATTGCATCAAAAAGAATCAAATACTTAGGAATAAACCTACCTAGAGACAAAAGATCTGTACTCTGAAAACTATAAGATGCTGATGAAAGAAATCAAGGATGACATGAACAGATGGAAAGATATACCATGCTCTTGGATTGGAAGAGTCAATATTATCAAAATGACTATCCTACCCAAGGCAATCTACAGATTCAATGCAATCCCTATCAAATTACCAAGGACCTTTTCACAGAACTAGAACAAAATATTTTAAAGTTTGTTTGGAAACACAAAAAACCCAGAATAGCCAAAGACATCCTGAAAAAGAAAAATGGAGCTGGAGGAATCAGGCTCCCTGACTTCAGACTCTACTACAAAGTTACAGTCAGCAAAACCATATGGTACTGGCACAAAGACAGAAATATAGATCAGTGGAACAGGATAGAAAGCCCAGAATTAAACCCATGCATCTATAGTCAACTAATCTATGATAAAAGAGGCAAGAAGGTACAAAAGACAGCCTCTTCAATAAGTGGTGCTGGGAAAACTGGATAGCTACATGGAAAAAAATGAAACTAGAACACTTCCTAACACCATGCACAAAAATAAACTCAAAATGGATTAAAGGTCTAGATAGAAGACCAGATACTATAAAACTCTTAGAGGAAAACATAGGCCAAACACTCTCTGACATAAATGACAGCAACATCTTCTCAGATCCACCTGTCAGAGTAATGACGATAAAAAGAAAATAAACAAATGGGACTTAATTAAACTTCAAAGTTTCTGCACAGCAAAGGAAACCCTAAACAAAATGAAAAGACAACCCACAGAATGGGAGAAAATATTTGCAAATGAATCAACTGACAAGGGATTAATCTCCAAAATTTACAAACACCTCCTACAGCTCAATACCAAAGAAACAAACACCCCATCAAAAAATGGGTAGAAGATCTAAACAGACAATTCTCCAAAGAAGACATACAGATGGCAAAAAAACACATGAAAAGATGTTCAACATTGCTCCTTACCAGAGAAATGCAAATCAAAACCACTATGAGCTACCACCTTACACCAGCCAGAATGGCCATCATCAAAAAGTCTACAAACAATAAGTGCTGGAGAGGGTGTGGAGAAAAAGGAACCTTATTACACTGTTGGTGGGAATGCAAACTGGTGCAACCACTGTGGAAAACAGTATGGAGATTCCTTAGGAAATTAAAACTAGAATTACCACCTGATCCAGCAATCCCACTCCTGGGCATCTATGCAGAAAAAAACCATGACTCAAAAAGACACATGTACTCCAGTGTTCATTGCAGCACTCTATACAATAGCCAAGTCATGGAAACAACCTAAATGCCCAACGACGGAGGAGTGGATAGGGAAGATGTGGTACATATACACAATGGAATATTACTCAGCCATTAAAAGGAACGAAATACCAACATTTATAACAACATGGATGGACCTAGAAATTATCATGCAAAGTGAAACCAGCCAGACAATGAAACACCAATTTCAACTGCTACCACTTACATGTGGAAACTAAAAAAAGGACACAATGAACTTCTTTGCAGAACAGATACTGACTCACAGACTTGGAAAACTTATGGTTTCCAAATGAGACAAGTTGGCAGGTGGGGGGGTGCACTGACGGTTTGGGATGGAAGTGCTATAAAATTTGGTTATGATGATTTTTCTACACCTATAATTGTAATAAAATTCATTTAAAAAATCGAAATACAACAAAATAAAAAAAATTAAAAATGGGCAGAAGACCTGAATAGACATTTAATAGACATTTTTCTGGAGAAGACATACAAATGGCCAACAGGCACATAAAAAGATTTCAACATCATTAATCATCAGAGAGATGCAAATTACAACCACAATAAGATATCACTCCCCATCTGTTAGAATGGCTATCATCAAGAAGAACACAAATAATAAATGTTGGCGAGGATGTGGAAAAAAGGGAACCCACTGTTGGGAATGTACCTTACTCTTCCCACTCTGGAAAACAGTATGGTGGTTTCCCAAAAAACTAAAATGAGACCTACCATATAACCCATCAATTCCACTCCCAGGTATACAGCTGGAAAAAATGCAGAACACTATTTCAAAAAGACATAAACACCTGATGTTTATAGCAGCATTATTTATAATAGCCAAGATACAGAAGCAATCTAAGTGTCGATTAACACATGAATGGGTAAAGATTTGCTATATATATATATATATATATATATATATATATATATACACATACATACACACAATATACACACACACACACACATATATACACACTAAACACTAAAGTACTACTCAGGCATAACAAAGAAGGAAACTTTGTCATTTGTAACAACATGGATGGACCTGGAGAGTATAATGCTAAGTGAAATAAATCAGACAGAGAAAGACAAATACTGTATGATGTCACTTAAATGTGAATCTAAAAAATAAACTAGTGAATGTAACAAAAAAGAAACAGACTCACAGATATCAAGAACAAACTAGGGGTGACCACTGGAGAGAAGGAAGAGGAAAGGGGCAAGAGAGAGGTAGGGAATTAAGAGGTACAAACTACTAAATATAAAATAAATAAGCTACATGGACCTATTGTACAACATTGGGAATATAGCCAGTATTTTATAACCTTGAGAAATTGTGAATCACTATATTGTACACCTGTAACTTATGTAATACTGTACACCAACTATACTTCAATTTTTAAAAATAAAATGCAAATATTCCATCAACACATATTTGAATACCAAGCATGGTCTAGGTGCTGGGGATACAAAACTGAAACACAAGGCTGTGGACAAGATCCCTGCCTTCGTGGAGTCTGGGTTTAAGTGGGAAACTTACGTAGACTAAATACTTCAACAGTCCCAGAGTTGACACACACAGCTGTCTCAGATGAAGTTCTCAGGCTCCCAGAAGTGCAGGAGAGCTGGCCGCACAGCTGGATGCAAGGCTGCATGGAGCTGGGGCTCGGTCCCGGAACAACAGTGGTTGGCTTTTCTCCCCTCTCTCTGGGGATCCCCCCGACTTTAGATATCTGACTCACCATCTATGCTCCCACCCTGACCAGCAGGAAGGGGGTCAGGTACGGTAGTCCCTCATATGAGAGCAGAGCAGACAGCAGGACACACGCGCAGACAGAAGGTGCCAAGTGAAGGCGGAAGTCGGGGGTCAGGAGACCTGCAGAGAGAGAGCACTGTCTGGTTAATGTTTTTAGGCCTTTGGGAACCTGACTCACCCTAACCTCCATCCAATACCCCTGAGGAGTCTTTTTTTTTTTTTGGCTTAAGCTCCTTTGGCTTCTGCATTGCAACAGGGGAGGAGCTCTCACTCCCTTTATTGCCTTGGTGGCCTCTGACTTTGGTATACGGGGGGCACGGGGAACACACTACCCTCAGCATCATATGAGTATGGGTTGGATCACTTCCGGAGAGCAGTTCCCACTGTCCTCAGAGCAGCTACGCAGGAGGGAGGGATGTCTGTCCTAAGCAGTACAAATGAAGGCAGGCCTGGCTGAACTCCCCCATGCGGGCTCTAGAGACCATCAGCAGAAAGGTCCTGGGATGAAGCTGAACAGGATGGAGTAGATTCTAGGCAGGCCTGTCAGGACTGGGGCCAGAGGGCCAGAATGTGGGGTGATCTGCTGGCATCCTCACATTTGCAGGCTTGGCTCCCAGGAGTGGGTACCAGCCCAACTTTGCTCACCTCTGTTTCTCCCTCTCGTCCCCACTACCTCCGTGCTTTCCTGTCTCCTCATCTGCGCCTACTCGTTCAGGACACTGACAGTGGGCAGTTCACAGCCCACCAGGAATGCACGGGACTAAAGAAATTGCTCACTGGGGAACTCGGGCCTGAGATTCAGAGCTTCTCCATTCCACTCCCAGTGTGCCCAAGTGACCAGGAGCAAATATCATCTCTCTGTGCCTTGGTGTCCCCATCTGGAAATAGGAACAATAGCTGCTTTTCTTCCCTCCTGAGGGTGCAGAAGGGGGATTAGAAATCAAAGCAATGTGGGCTCTTTTCAAAGACCAGAAAAAAGATCAAGGGGCTGGCATCAGGGGCCTGGGTTCCAGTCCTGCATCCTACATATGACCCTGAGCAAGTCACCCCACCCTGTGGGGCCCAGCCTCCTCCCTGTCAAATGAAAAAGAATGTGCGCCTACGTCCCGTCCGTCGCTGAGTTCAAGGAAGAGAACGCAGGCAGGTGCAGAAGTGCTGTGCATGTGTAAGGAGGCACTGTGACCACAGAACACCAGCCCGGTCAAGGGCTCCCGTCCCAGCACCTTCCCCTTAGTCCTACTCAAGACAGAGACCCCAGAATTCTAGACAGTGTGAGATGAAAGCAGCCTTTTTCCCTGAACATCTGGTCTCTGCCCTGCATGCATCTCCACCTCCCCAGGGAAGTCCAGCTCTGTTCACCTCGCCCTCACACTGTGTGCGGGAGAAACAGCCAGCTTTAAAGACTACATCATCTTCCTGAGTGCTGCCACTTAATGACCTTGGGCCTGTCCAGTTCCCCTGAAGGGATCTGTTGTTACAGCGAGTGTCTGCAGCCTCCATGGCACGTCCTGCCGCAGGAGCCAGCATGTCAGCGCTTGAGGAGTTTCCTGATGAGCCAGGCGCACGCGGCAGTTAGCAAAATAGCAATTAACAGGAATGCCCAACTAACCAGAGCAGCATGGTTCTCAGGGACACAGAATCTGAGGGCCAAGTAAGGGCCTAAAAATCAGCTCATCTCGGAGTTCCCTTTGTGGCTCAGCAGTAACGAACCCAGCTAGTATCCCTGAGGACGCAGGTTAGATCCCTGGCCCTTCTCAGTGGGTTAGGGATCCAGTGTTGTCATGAGCTGCGCGCAGGCCACAGACTTGGCTGTGGCCGGCAGCTATAGCTCCAATTGGACCCTTAGCCTGGGACCTTCCATATGCCATGGGTGCAGCCCTAAAAAAAAAAAAAGGAAAAAGAAAAGAAAAAAGAAATCAGCTCATCTCACTACCTGGAGCAGCGCCCCCACCCCGAAAAGTGACTTGGCCGAGATGACAGTCAAGTCTAGACTTGGCTTTGAGGAGCAAACCAATGACAAAGCAAATACAAGTCTCACCAGGAATTCCATCCTTCTGTGGCTTTTTACTTCAAATTGCTTCTGAGTCTGGACACTCTGTAGACCAGATGCCAAATGTCCTCCATATTTTTGACACTCCACTGTGGTGCCTGGCTCCATAATCAACTAAAATTCAGAAAGGCTCAGAAGCGAAGAAAAGTCGTTCAGTCATCCAAAATTCAATTTTGTTCCATGGGTGCTTTGCACCAAGGCAGGAAATCAAACGGGGGACACTGCAGAGATATTGCCCGCCACGGGGGTTGAAACAAAAAGCCTTTTCTGCTTAACCCTCGCTAAGCCAGAACACGCCAGACTGGCCCTTCCGTAGCACTGCAGCTTTGTCTACACCAGGTTCTCCTTTACATTCTGCTTCCTTCTTGAACGGTGAATTTTCTTCTCAGACATGGCTCCTGATTTAAGCAAACCAAACTACCCGACTCTGGACTTGCTGGAGAGTTACACACGGGCGTGTCTGTTTACACGACAAACCCCAAGTGCATTCTGCGGATGCACCTCCCTTGAAGTTTGTGTGTATGGAGCGGATAGAGGTCTTCCTCCGTCCAGCACGGGCCTGAGTTTTCCGGGACATATGTGCTAGATGCAGTGAGACATTCCCCAAATCTGCCTGTTTATTTAGCGGCAGGTGTCCCTAGGGCCATCCAAGAAAAGAGTACCACTTTTTTCAGCTCCACTTTGGCCGACTGGAGGAGAGGGGAGCAGAGTCACAACCCAGCTTGCGGATTCTGAGTGGTGATACCAAGGAGGCAGGACAGGATGGATCTGAGGTCCCCGGCAAGCCCACCTCAGACTCTGCCCCGCGGACCCCTCCACGAAGCCTGGACAGGGGTAGCGCAGAAGGACGGGGGTGGGCGGCCAGAGCGACAGCCCCAGGAGGCTCTTCTCTCCCACACCTGCTCTTCTGCTGCACCTGCCTTAGCTGTTTAAGGTCTTAACAGTGACTCCGTAGCCAGCAGCTCTGACCATGCTCCTCTCCCGGCCCTCATCTTAAAAACAGAAAAGGCAAAGGGCAACTCTGCTCCTATTTTTTAAGCGTTACTGTTCAGGTTGGGCTTTCACATTTCACT
This sequence comes from Catagonus wagneri, assembly GCA_004024745.2. NCBI lineage: Eukaryota > Metazoa > Chordata > Mammalia > Artiodactyla > Tayassuidae > Catagonus > Catagonus wagneri. The sequence continues at coordinate 3,880,770 of PVHT020000283.1, read as the reverse complement.
CCTACCTTTTGCAGATCCAGCTGTGTGTCGATATGTAAATTGTATTCATTTCCTTCCAGGAGAGCATCTTGCTGCTCCCAACAGCTGGACACAGCGAGTTAACCTATTCAGAGCACTCAAACTCACACAGAGAACAAGCTTCTTGGCCGCAAAATGTAAAGAGCTTTGGGAGTTCTCAGAGGGCCTACCGGTTAAGGGTCTGGCGTGGTCACCGCTGCGGCTCGGGTCACCGCTGCACTGCTGGTTGTGCGGGTTCCGCCCCTGGCCTGGGGACCTGCATGTGCTGTGGGCACAGCCAAAAATAAGAAAGAGCTTTGAACGGAGATTGTAAATGATAAAGGGATTATGCACGCACTGTGAGACCATTTTAAAGAGCTCTTTTTATCCTAATGAGAGGTCATCTGTAATTGAGGTAAAGAAAGCAGGTTAAGGCAAAATAGAATTATTTCATTTTTGTGAAGTCTATTGTGAGTGTGGATACAGGGAAGGAAAAACAGGAATTATGCCAAGTTGTGGTTCCCTTTAGGGAGGGAGGGCGGGGGTATCTTAACAATCAAGGAATGACTTTCATTTTAAAGACTGTTCTTTTAAATGGCTCAAAATTTTTTTAAGTGAACCTGTACCACTTCTGCCAGTTAAAAAGTATAAATCTTTCCAGACAAAAGAATGAGAGTTCCTTGGTGGCCTAGTGGTTAAGCACTTGGCATTGTCACGGCTGTGGCTCAGGTTACTGGCTTGGGTTCTGTCTCTGGCCCAGAACTTCCACATGCCATGGGCATGGCCAAAAACAAGGCAGCAACATGAAAGCTCCAGAAATAAACCCGCCAGGAAGGCAAAGCCCTGGAGAGATAGGGAAGGAGCCAAGAATTTGACTTCACTTTATTTATAAAGAAAGGATTCCTGTTCAGTTGAAACTTATCTTTTTTGCTTTCTGATGGGAAAAAAAAAATTACGAAGGCCTGTACCATTAAACTCAATATATCCTGGGGCCTAATATATGTAAAAGCCTGCTTTAAGTACATATGGGATTTCCTACACACACATACTCTGTCATTTACGTGCCCACGTGGAATCCAAGTAGAGGCAGTTTTCAAAAACCAATCATTCCCAAGTCAGAGCATTAAAAAAAAAAAAAAAGGCAAAAAGAAAAAAGCCGGGTGAATTCCTTTGCAAAGCAGGTTTCCATCACTCTCAGGTTTTCCTTAAAGATGTTCACCAGGCGGCTCACCTTTATGCAAAGAACGTCTCTGATGGTTTAAGAGAAGGAGCGTGTCTGGAGCCTGGTCTGGTTTTAGACAAAAGTGCAGAGCTGGTAGAGTCTCATGTCTCAGCCTCCCCTCTCTGCAGCCCTTTTCCCACGTTGGAACATCCGTCCTTGGTTTGCTGTCCCCCATCTTCTTTCCCGTCCTTCTTTACACCCGTAGGAGCACTGCTGGATGCTTCTCTCAAAACCCTCCATGGATCTTTAAAAGGGAGCTGGTATCAGTCATTTACACTTTAGTATGAATTTTAAAATATAACATCTCGCCAGAGCTGGGCGATGTTTAAGTCTTTCTCTTGACTGTGATCAGAAAGGCTGAATCCCAGGAAAAGGAATTTTCAGGCGTCAACTAGCAGGTGGAGGCGGTACTTTTCAAGCAACCTTCCGGCTGCTTCAGAAATCACACCACCTGACTCTCGTCTGCCTACAGCCTAGGTCTTGGGTCTTACCCCCAGAGCCTCACGCAGCCTCCCCCGCCCCTGCCCTCCAGTCCTGGTGGCCCCCGCTCTGCTCGCCAAAGAACATCTTTCCTTGTTCTCCATGGACTGAATGGTGCATATGCGATTTCCAGCACAGACCACTTGCTCACCTTTCGGAGGAGAGAACCTGGCCACCCAGGATGCAGCAGGGCCTTGGATTTGCTGCTGAGAGCTCAGGAGGAGGAATCTGGAAAAGAGCAGGCAGGGTTCCAACTCTGATTATATTTTTTAAAAAATTGTGTGACCTTGGGAGTTCCCTTCGTGGCTCAGTGGTTAACGAATCCGACTAAGAACCATGAGGTTGCGGGTTCAATCCCTGGCCTTGCTCAGTGGGTTAACGATCCGGCGTTGCCATGAGCTGTGGTGTAGGTCGCAGATGCGGCTCGGATCCCGCGTTGCTGTGGCTGTGGCGAAGGCTGGCAGCTACAGCTCCTGTTAGACCCCTAGCCTGGGAACCTCCATATGCCGCGGGGATGGAGGCTCCCAAACTCAGTACGCATTTTGAAGTCACGAGTGTGGACAGCAGTCCCTCTGCTTTGCAGCTGCATTCATCTGAGACACAGGCGAGACGGAAGTTGGAAATACCCTTAGCTGCTGAACAGATGGTGCATAGACTGTGCACAGCGTTTATGACACCCTTTACCTGAGCTCACTTTACACAGGGTTCTCGTCAACTTCATTACCCGGTTGTCAAGTCCACAGTGGATAAAAGGCGGCCAACTGGGGACTCGACAGGCACCCTGAGAGCAGAGAGGAGTGACAGCCGGTAGTCTGACAAGGAAGGAGAATGGAAAAAAATAGAAAGGCACACGTCAGAATTAACAAAGAGTCACAGCCATCAGGCTCTTGAAAGGAGTTTCTGCCTCCCTTTGATTCCTGAGAGCTGCAGTATGTGATGGCTCAGAATCATGAGGTTCACATTCCTGACCCTGCGGGAGGATGCTAAGTCAAGTTCAGTGTATTTTAAGCAGCCAGCGGTGGGTATAACGTGAAGGACAATGGAAGCCTGGGTGGGGGGCCCTTTTCAAGCGTGCATACATTTTCCCCATATTTGCTTATCATCTGATTCACATGATAAACCTGGGGCAAAGCCAGGGCTCATGTTATCATCTCCCCTTTGAAAAATGAAGCAACAAAGGCTTAGTGGGGGCTAAGAGACAGGCTTACGTGACTAGTACAGTACGTGGTAGAGCTTGGCTTCCCGCCAGGACCTTCTGACTCAAGGTCCAGCACTTTTTCCACCACAGTCGCTTTCAAACGGTGCTCCTTGCAGCCCCGGGTTCTGCCCAGGGGCTGCCACGGGGAGGCAGGGGCGGCCCCAAGCGGAGCCTGGACATCGCGCCTTGGATTCACTGAGGGGTGGTTGGTATTTGTCTGCCATTCTTTGGGTGGGGAAAGATCAAAAAGGTGCCGCTGCCTGGGGGCGGGGATGGGGGCGGGTGAAGAGGAGGAAAGAGAATTGAAGCTACTGAAAATGCTGCCCTAAATATTTGGGGAACATTTCCATCCAAAACGATTAAAATCAAATGAAAGTCGTGGGGCTGTGTGCGCCCAGGACAGACCCTCTGCTCTCTGGAAATCTCAGCCAGCCAGAGGGACTTCTCCCAGGGGTGCCTGGTCCTGCTGGCTGCAGCTTCCCTGAGGGTGGCCCCAGATGGGCTTAGCCACTGACCCCAGAAGGAAAGTTCTCAGCCTGCATTCTCCACGTCCCACGCATGCATTCAGGGTCCTCAGGCCACCCAGGGCCACCGATGCCCTTTTAGAGCCCCTGCTTCCTGGGCCAGACGGTCTCTCCTCCTTACCTCTGGGGTCCTGTTCCCTCAGAATCCTGCACCATACTCAACTAAAAAGCATTCATGCAGTGTCCTTTCCACCCAACAGAGCCCGTCGTCATCTCTCCAACGCAGCTTCACATCTGCAGGTGTCTCCCCCACTGTGAATACTTAATGCCTGCTGAATGAATGACAAGTGTCTTTCCGCATGTTAACGGAGGCCTCCTGCACACCCAGACTACCACCCCGTGTAGTTTCCCTGACGGTGGGACTATCGGGCCCCCCCAGCAGCAGCCCCCCCCGCCCCCACCCCCAGAGAGTCATCTGCATAGAGCAGGCTTGGGTGACACCACCTTGGTGGCCACTGGTTTACCCAGATCTGGCCCTGCTCGCTTTGTCACTCTGCACCC
>PVHT020000283.1:3784061-3876748 GCA_004024745.2 Catagonus wagneri | reverse complement strand
TACTTATTTATTTTTGTCTTTTGCGCCTTTTTAGGGCCGCACCCGTGGCATATGGAGGTTCCCAGGCTAGGGGGCTAACAGGAGCTGTAGCCACCGGCCGACGCCACAGCCACAGCAGCGCGGGATCTGAGCCGCGTCTGCGACCTACACCACAGCTCACGGCAACGCCGGATCCTTAACCCACTGAGCAAGGCCAGGGATCGAACCTGCAACCTCATGATTCCTAGTCGGATTCGTTAACCACTGAGGCACGACGGGAACTCCTGTGCTAGGTATTTATTAAGAGGGAAATTATACTGCTTCTCCCTGCCCTGGCCACTCTTAAGAAATCAGTCTGAATTCTCAGCTCTTGAGAAGTAGCAGTGTGGACTTTACTGCTGCTCCCGACCTGTTAGGGGTAAAAATGAACCAATGGCAAAGAGGGAACATACACTAAAATCTTCATAAATCAGACAAGGTGCATCTAGGAGTTCCCGCCCTGGCAGCTCAGGTCACGGCAGGGGTCTGGATTCTATCCCCAGCCCAGCCCAGTGGGTTAAAGGATCTGGCGTTGTTGGAGCTTGTGGTGTAGGTTGCAGCTGTGGCTCAGATTCAGTCCCCAGCCCAGGAACTTCCCTATGCTGAGGGTGCAGCCATAAATCTTTTTAAAAATAACAGGCAAGGCGATTCTAGCCAGTGTAGAATGGGTGACCCAGATGGTATCCTTTGTCAAGAACATTCCTTTCCCTGCCTCCTTTTCTGGCCCCATTTTTCCTGTAAGATAGCGGTCGTTTGGAGCTGGAGGGGTCAGAGAGGACATGCTGGGGGAGGTGGCGGGTGGAGGGAGTCTCGCGGGTTGTTAGGATGAAATAGGAAGGGAAGGAGGAGCCATTCCAGGTGTGGGCTGCTGCCAGAGCAAAGGGGGCAGGCATCTCATACCCAGCACGGGCTTGACGGGGCTGGGGGTGCTGGAGGGTAAGAGGGCTGGGGGAGCGGGGAAGATCAGCAAGAACCAGAGAGAGCTGGCTGGGGAGCTCTAAGATTAAAACAACAAGCAAATCCCACTCCTGGGCATCTATCCAGAGGAAACCATGACTCGAAAAGAAACATGTACTCCAGTGTTCATTGCAGCACTCTGCAATAGCCAGGTCATGGAAACAACCTAAATGCCCATCGACAGAGGAGTGGATAGGGAAGATATGGTACATACACACAATGGAATATTACTCAGCCATTAAAAGGAAAGAAATAACAACATTTATAGCAACATGGATGGACCTAGAAATTATCATGCAAAGTGAAACCGGTCAGACAATTAGACAGCAACACCTATTGCTACCGCTTACATGTGGAAACTAAAAAGACACAATGAACTTCTTTGCAGATCAGACAATGACTCACAGACTTTGGAAAACCTTGGTTTTTCAAATAAGACAATCTGGGGGGGTGGGGGGATGCACTGTGGGTTTGGGACACAAAATCTGTAAAATTGACTTGTGATGATTTATGTACACCTATAATTGAAATGAAATTCATTAAGTAAAAAAAAAAAAAAAAAAACAAGCAAAAAAAGAACCACTGAAGACTCCATCAACCCAGAGATGGAGAAAGACAGGGCAGAGGACCAGGTGTTTCTCATTCGTTCCCACTGAACCCCGACAGCACCCTTGGGATGTATTCTCTCTCCTTTGCAGATGAGGAATCTGAGGCTCAGAGAGGTTAAGGAAGTTACTGTGAGTCACCAAGCAAGTTAAATTGCTGGCCCGGGATTTGAACCCCAGTGCAGGGCTCACATCCTCCACACAGACACCCAGCATCCGAGAAATCGCTGTCTGGCAAGCAGTGCGGGCTGCACCGGGTGAGGCCAGAGCCAGGCCTCCTGCTCCGCCCGCCGGGACAACCTGAAGATGTTTCAGGGCCCTGTACCCAAGAGTCAGGTCCCCAGCAGAGCAGGGACGTCCAGAACGATTTGTAAGGAATTTGTTGCTATTAAAAACGAGAAGAAAAAAAAAAATCAAAGGAATCATTGTGGGAAGAAATGAGACCTTTGTCGGACAGAGGATTAGTCTGCCAGGGCTGCTGGAACAAAGCACCACAAACTGAGTGACTTAACAGACCTATTGTCTCACAGTTCTGGAGGCTGGAAGTCCAAGATCAAGGCGACATCAGGTTTGGTTTCTTCTGAGGGCTGTGAGGGAGAACCTGGCCGGCGTCGTTCCTAGCTCTGGCAGTTTGCTGGCAATGTTTGGTATTTTTTTGGCTTATGGAAGCATCGCGCCGATGTCTGCCTCGTCTCCCGGCATGCATGGCTGTTGTCCAAATTTTCCCTTTTTAGAAAGACACCAACTGTGGAGTTCCCATTGTGGTTCAGCAGCTTAAGAACCCAACTAGTGTCCCTGACAATGTAAGTTTGATCCCTGGCCTCACTCAGTGGGTTAACAAACCAGCATTGCCGCAAACCACAGCCTAAGTCACAGATGCCGCTTGGATCCCGAGTTGCTGTGGCTGTGGTTTAGGCCTTAGCGACAACTCCAATTCAACCCCTAGCCTGGGGACTTCCATATGCTGCGAGTATGGCCCTAAAAAGAAAAAAAAAAGATACCAGCCACACTAGATTAGGACATACCCTAACAACTCATCTTAAGTAATTACATCTGCAATGACTCTATTTCCAATAAAATCACATTCTGAGATACGAGAGGTTAGGACTATCAAGATATGAATTTTGAAGGACACAATTCAAACCAAAACAGGCTACCTTACACCCTTATCTTAGAGTTTGTGTGGATTTTATTTGAACTACATAAAGGGACAGCATGATAGATCAGTCCGAAAGGCCTTTAAAGAGTTTCTCGGGCCCTCAGGAACCACCGAGCAGAGTGCCGGGTACCGAACACGGGGCCCCAACCGAAAAGGTGAGATGAGGCTCCGACACTTGAGAGCCTGGAGAGAGCCTGAGACGGGTCCCCTGGTGCTGACTCCCACCATCCAACGACAGGGACCACCTGAGGACAGCGTGGGCCTCCTTGGGGAGAAGCAAAAGTCCTTCCGCAGAAACGGCAGATCTGAGAACAAGGTTTGGCAACACTGACCCTGTGTTGGGCTGTACCCCACAGGCCTGCAAGCCCAGCCTCGAAACCACAGAAAGAGCCCCAGGAAGTTCCCATTGTGGGTCAGTGGTAACAAACCCAACGAGTAACCATGAGGACGTGGGTTCAGTCCCTGGCCCTGATGGTTTAAGGATCCAGCGCTGCCATGAGCCGTGGTGTAGGTTACAAACACAACTTGGATCCAGAGTGGCTGTGGCTGCGGGGTAGGCCAGCGGCTACAGCTCTGATTAGACCCCTAGCGTGGCAACTGCCATATGCCACGGATGCGGCCCTAAAAAAGCAAAAATAAGATAAGAAAGAGCCCAGAGACAGGTGATCTTACGAGTCAGAGGCAAATGGTCCTGGAGCAACACAGCACCATGAGCTGTAGGCAGGGAGCAACAGCAACCCACAACACCGAGTGAAAAGGAGACTCCCATTTATAGGGGGAATTGATGTCAGGTGGACCAGGGGCGAAGCCTCGTCTTTAAGATGACTGGATGGTCCTGTGAGTGAAGTAGGGCCTGGCCAAGCAGGGCGCAGAGAGCAAGGGAACAGCCATCACCATCGGCCTAACCTTACATCCCGAAAGGCTGTGCGGTTCCAACCCAGGTTCTTTTCGGGATCCAGAGACCCTGCTCCTCATCTGGCTGAGGGCCAGAGCAGCCAGCGTCAGCTGGCATGAGTTGTGTTGCCCGTAAGACAGCCTGAGAAATCAGGAGCAGGACCAGCCCTTTTTCCCAGCGCACCTTGTTTACGCGGGATGTGAGTGAGAAGGTGTTTAATTAGGGTAATGATACACAGAGACACAGATGGTGATGGCAGCACCGCCAACGCTGGCTGGCAGCAGTGGGGCTGAGGTCCTAGGGATGTGCAGGAAGTCAGCCTTCGCACCTGCGTGCTCTGAGGACAGGCGTGGTGAGGAGAGGATGAGGTGGGGTGTCAAAGAAGCCTTGAGGAAGTCAGAGTCCTGGTTCTGGAGACAGAGCAGTGCCTCCCAGGGTGTGGTCCCCAGAACACTAACGTCAGCATCACCTGGGAGCTTTTTCAACAAGCACGTTCGCTGGCCCCGCTCCAGACTGACTGAATCAGAAACCCGCTGGGGGTGGAGCCCTGGGATCTGCGTTTAACAAGCCCTCCAGGTGATTCCGATGCCAGCTTCCGTTTGAGAACTGCTGCCGTAGAGCACAGCAGCTGCCAAACAAGATCTGGCTTATTCACCGCTTCAGCGCTTAATTCGCTGGGTCACCTAATCTTTTTCTCAGCCTTACTTTACTCATCTGTAAAAGAGGAATAAAAACACCTCCCCTACAGGATAAGCGTGTGGCCAGTTTCTCTGCTCTGTTCACTGCCCTGTCCTAGCACTCAGGAAACGTAGCTGGAACATAGCAGCTCCGTAGATATTTGCTATATTGATGATGTAGCAAGAGTCGGTGAAGAATGTGTTGAAGTTCTTTGTGCAAAGTGTTGATACAGTGCTTGGCGGGCATAGCATAAGTGCTTAGTAATCACGGCTGTTATGGGTAATCACAGTGATGATGGTTAGAAGTTCCTCTTCTGAGGAAACCATGACTCGAAAAGACACATATACTCCAGTGTTCATTGCAGCCCTCTATGCAATAGCCAGGTCATGGAAACAACCTAAATGCCCATCGACAGAAGAGTGGATAGGGAAGATATGGTACATACACACAATGGAATATTACTCAGCCATTAAAAGGAACGAATTACCAACATTTATAGCAACATGGATGGACCTAGAAATTATCATGAGAAGTGAAACCAGTCAGACAATTAGACAGCAACACCCAATGCTACCGCTTACATGTGGAAACTAAAAAGACACAATGAACCTTCTTACAGAACAGACAATGACTCACAGACTTTGGAAAACCTTGGTTTTTCAAATAAGACAATCTGGGGGGTGGGGGATACACTGTGGGTTTGGGACACAAAATCTGTCAAATTGACTTGTGATGATTTATGTACACCTATAACTGAAATAAAATCCATTAAGTTAAAAAAAGTTCCTCTTCTGCAAAATGAGAGGCTTGGCTGAAATGACCTCCAACGCCTCTTTCAGAGGATGAGTCGGAAGATCAGATCCACAGCCTCTGAGGTTCCTCATTGTGCATCGAAATATCTGAATGGGAAGGAGAAAGGAGGTCGGTTGCCATTGCAACACAGAGAGGAAGAGAGGAAAGCAGGGCCCATCAAGTACAGCCCACGCTCAGCCATCGAGCAAGTTCTCAAGTTCCCCTGAGTAGCTTGGACGTTTCACCGGCCCGAGTCATCCTTATTAGCTGAGTCTGAGTCCCAGATCTGCAACCTCAGGCCCCGTGGGGCCAGACAGCCTGCACGTACCGGGGCCCATGGGCCAGCCCAGTGGGCAGGTTCTCAGAGCTGCCCCATGGGATGGCTTGTTAAGGCCTCTTAACCCCATTAGAAGAGATCACTCACATTCCTCAGTCACTCCAACAACTACTAAGCCATAGGAAGACCACAACCATGCGTTCCTTCAGTGACATCAATGCCCTTTCCCTCTGGGAATCACAACGACAGCCGATCATGGTTTTCATTCTCCGAAAGGAAGGCATGAGCGAACCCAGTCAGGGCCTAGGTTGCAGTTTCTGGGTCCTTCTCCCAAACGCCGCTATACATGATAGAGCTTTGATCAACAGGAAACAAAATCAAATCGGACGGCAAGCTGGCACGCTTTTGTGACAGCCTTCCACAGAGAGGCCAGTGACCTCCCAACCATTCTACGTCCCTAGAGTAGCAAAGAACATAACCACAGGTGCAACAGACTCAAAACTAAGAGAATACTGAGCTCTATTCCCGTAAAGGCTCATCTATTAAATGTTTATTACATAATTATATGAAATGAATAATTCTTTGAAAAATATAATTCTATCAAATTTGACTCAGAAAGAAGTGGAACACCTCAACAATGCAATAAACATTAAAGAAACTAAATCAGTAGTTAAAACTCTTCTCACAGTGAAAACCTCAGGCCCAAAAGTTTGTAGGCAAGTTCAACCAAACTTTTAAATAACCTATGTCTTATCTTAGCAAATTCTCATAAAATATAGAAAAAGAACAAATACCCTGCTACATTAAAACCTTGCTACATAAACCAGGAAAAATTAAAGGGGGTAAAAAAAGACCACATGATCATCTCAATAGATGCAGGAAACCATTCCAGAAAATTCAATATCCGTAGATGATAGAAACTCGTACTTAAGGTCGAGAGAACTTCCTTCAGCTAAAAAAAAAAAAAAAAAAAAAAAAAAATGGTGTCTACTGAAAATCAACAATGTTACACTTACCAATGAAATATTAACAGTTTTTTGTTTTGTTTTGTTTTTGTCTTTTTAAGGCCATCCCCGTGGCATATGGAGGTTCCCAGGCTAGGGGTCATATTGGAGCTGTAGCCTACATCACAGCCACAGAAACATGGGATCTAAGCGACATCTGCGACCTACACCACAGCTCATGGCAACGCCAGACCCTTAACGCATTGAGCAAGGCCAGGGATCGAACCTGTGTCCTCATGGATGCTAGTCAGATTTGTTTCCACTGAGCCACGACGGAAAGTCCTAAACAGTTTTTTTTTTTCAACTAAGAACACACTAAGGTTGTCACTTCTATTCATCATTTGCACTAGTCTTGGCAAGCAAAAGAACAAAATTGTTATTATTCACAGTTGATTTGACTGTCTAAATAAAACTTCAATTTACAGACAAGTTAATCGATTTAATAAAAGGAATTTAGTAGTGTTGCTGACTATAAGATCAGTACACAAAAATCAACTTCATTTCTGCACAATGGCTGAAAGCAGAAAACATAATATTAAATATACCATTTATTATAGCAACCAAACAATATTTGGCAATTTGGCAATTCAGTTCTTACGTGGAGTTAGGACACACTTCTCAGGTTAAGGGCATTCCCCTCATAGGGCTACCTTCACTCCAAAGACGAGTTCAGGGGTTCCCAGGCCATCTGCATGTCTGAACCAAGCGGCTACAACCTGGAGGGTCCATACCCCCGCACTTGAATGATTCGCAGAACTCAGGAAAGCCCTATACTTAAGATTACAGTATGGATTATAAAGGACAGAGATCACAACCAGCCGAAAGAAGAGACCCATAGGGCCACGTCTAGGAGGGTCCCAAATGTGAAGCTTCTGGATCACCCTCTTGGCAAAATGGTGTGTGTCACCAACCAGGGACGTTCATTCAGCCTTTAGCGTCCAGCCTCTTTATTGTGGTTTCATTACCCGGGCAAGGTTGATTGAATCGTTGACCATCTGAATGAACCATCCGGTCCCCCAGTCCTCTAATCACACAGCTGGTGTTTTGGACCAGACTCATCCTGAAACTGTTTAGGTGTCAACCATGAATAATAAAGGCACTCCTATCACTCAGGAAATTCCAGAGGGTTTAGAGGCTCCCTCCCAAGAACCAGGAATAAAGACCAGCCAAATTCTTTATTATGTAGCAGCCAGCCGAAAGTACATCTAACAGAAGAGCACCTTGTGACTTTTCACAAACTCCGTCTACAAAGACACTGGAACACCATACAGCTGTGAAGATGCATGAGCTACAGCTTCATGGATTAACAGTCGTATTATCAGTCTCGAAAGCCAACTTCAGTACCAGTGCTTTGTCATAAACAAAAATCACTCTTCTCCTGCAGAACCATCTGCCAAGGGTGGCCAGGACCCACCCAGTGGGGTGGCGGAAAACTGGGAAGAGGACAGACTTTCTCTTTGGGACCCACTCCCACCTCCTGTGTGCCTTCCCCTCCACAGACCCACACCTCCCCGAGCTCAGAGAAGAAAATCCTTGCAGATTCTCTTGCAAGAGGCAAGGGAATTGGCTTTTCTAGCTGTTCCTCTAAATGTGAAACCAAGCGGTCTGGGCCCTTGATGAAGGAATTTAAAGGGATGAGGCAGTAAGGGGACGTTTTTAGGTGGCCGAAAAATCAGACGGGCCATTTCTGGTGGCTACAAACCCTACCAGTTTGAGGGTTTGTAGAGGAGGGAAGGAACGCCCTTCCAAACCACACTAGCTCCCCTTCTAATCATTCCCTACACTAACTCTCCTCCTTGGGCCTCTTCACAAACTCGCCAAGCGACCAGCTCGCCGGACAGGTGGCCTCAGCCAGTGAGCAGATGGGCCCTGCCATGGTTTACCTCAAGGAAGGTCCCTAGCATATGTACGGGCTTTCCTTTCTTGAAAGGAAAAGATGCCAGGATGCCTTCCGGTCCTCCTTGGCCACTCGTCCCTTCTTGGGCCTGTTTTACTCCTGGTGGGGGTCGAATTTAGCATGGGGCTCACGACTCAACTCTAGGCTGCTCACTTGCCAACCCCTCCCCCACCAGGCCCTGGGAGGGGCCCCCACGATACGTCCCATGGTCCTGGACTTTTGTAATCTTTGCAAAGTAAGAGGTTTTGGCAGCTGTTTGTTAGGAACTGGTCTATTTCCATGCTGACCTGCCTCCCTGACGCGTTCCCTGGTGTTGGGTGGTGCTGGTTTGGCCGGGCTTTGGAACAATCCGATTACGGATCATCAGGGACGCACTTAGTTTGGGTCTAATAGGACATGGTGATCTGGTTTGCAGCTACTTCTATGTAGAGTTAAGTTAGTGTCAGCCTCGTGGTACAGGAGTAACTTCTAGGAAACTCTGCGGCCCAACAAATCAGTTCACAGAACGTCATGACAAAGCAGCAGGGTCCGCCCTACAACTCACAGTACAGGACGACAGCTAGGACATTAGGGACAGCCTGGTCGATGAGTGTCATCAATTCAAAGAATAGACGTTCAGTCACCACATAAAAAAATCGTAAATCACCCCCCCCCGAAATCTTACAGCTCATAAGCAAAAGAATGCCTAATAAGATTTTTCTGAAATTTGACAACCATCCCGAAAATTTGTATGACATTACTGATAACTAGTTTTGAAGGTGAGAGAAACTTCTAGAATACCAGCTGTACTAAAGGATCGATCGTATTAGGGGGAAAGACTTATCTTTTCAATTATCTTTCAAGTACTGAATTAGCTTTAAATTCTCTCTGTAAAAAATTCTGTTATAGGAGTTACCGTCGTGGCTCAGTGGAAACGAATCTAACATCCATGAGGACACAGGTTCGATCCCTGGCCTTGCTCAGTGGGTTAAAGGATCTGGTGTTGCCGTGAGCTGTGGTATAGGTCACAGACATGGCTCAGATCCCGCGTTGCTGTGGCTGTGGCGTAGGCCAGCGGCTACAGCTCTGACTGGACCCCTAGCCTGGGAACCTCCATATGCCACAAGTGCAGCCTTAAAAATACAAAAAAAAAATTCTATTACAAAATTGTCATAGAAGAGATGATCAGAGATTATGCAATCCATTCACATGTTTGCTACCCACAGTTTGCCAAGCAGCTAATTAGTAAAAATGTTATTTTTATGAAAGTTGCGATGTTTGTGGCATTTGCCAGCTTTTCATAATTTTTAATTTGCTGCATTTTTTATTCAAAAATAAATACTCATTTTCAGATCTAATATTGCCTTCATAATTTCCTAATTTTAAGCCCCCTCCCCGCCCCCAGCCTGGATCCACCTTGGTGCCCTCTCTGCTTTGCTCCTCGCGCAGTGGCTACCCCGTCTTCCCTCACTCACCCGGTGTTGACTGTCTCTGGTGTAATGACTGTCTTTGCAGTTGAACCAGCAAATTCACTGCCCAGAATTTGGGTCGCAGGCTCCCTGAGGGCAGTCCCCTGACTCAGCACTACCACAGACAGGGCCAGTCCTACTGGAAATGTTTGATAAATGTCTGTCAAAATGCCTGTATGAAATGGAACTAGTGTTCCCTGAAGACGGTGACCTGGGCATCCTTTTAGTACTGGAGCACTTCAAAGGTAGGACTGTGGGAGTTCCCACTGTGGCTCAGAGAGTTAAGAACCAGACATAGTGTCCATGAGGATGCAGGTTCCATTGCTGGCCTCACTCAGTGGGTTAAGGATCCGGTGTTGCCATGAGCTGCGGTGTAGGTTGCAGATGCAGTTTGGACCTGGCATTGCTGGGGCTATGGCATAGGCCAACAGCTGCAGCTCTGATTTGATCCCTAGGCTGGGAACGTCCATATGCCACGGGTGCAGCTGCAAAAGAGAAAAAAAAGGGAAAGAAAAAAAAATGGGACTGTCCCAGGAACCTGCAATTTTTCCAGAAAAAGAATGTTTCCACAGAGAGAGGATATGGCCCGTGGTAGGTGACGGGATCTGGCTGGCTGCCTGGTCACCCAGGAGAGAAGACCCTCCTCAAGGTCAGGGCTGGGCAGGGTTATGGAGCTTGGGTTCAGACGCTGACAGAAGCAACATCAGAGGAGGGTTGGAGTTGGTCTCAGGGCCTTTCTGCTGCCCTCCTCTCCAGCCATGCAGCCTATGCTTCTTCCGTGCCCTGGGGAGTGGTGTGGGGTGGCCTCCGTGCTGTTCACCCAGTCATCCCCACGTTTCTTTTTTTTTGTCATTTTTTAGGGCCGCACCCGTGGCATGTGGATGTTCCCAGGCTAGGGGTCTAACAGGAGCTGTAGCCGCCGGCCTTCACCACAGCCACAGCAACGCGGGATCCGAGCCACGTCTGCAACCTACACCACAGCTCACGGCAACGCCAGATCCTTAACCCACTGAGCAAGGTCAGGGATCGAACCCGCAACCCCGTGGTTCCTAGTTGGATTCATTAACCACTGAGCCACGACGGAAACTCCCCATCCCCACATTTCTAATGGCCTTCATAACATGCAGCCACCCTGCCTTCAGCCCCGTCTGCCTGCAGCTCCAGAAGGCACAGCCAGTCTAATGGTCCCCCCCTCAGAGGCTCAGAGATGAGGGAGGGTTGGGGGGCAGTGAGTTTCCATCCACTCAGCAGGGGGACAGCGGTCTTTGCTGGTGTAATCCAAGACAGTGGGTCAACAGGTACTACGTTTTCTCTCCAAGGTAATCGTGTTAACAAGTGCTTCACCCAACATTTCCTGTGAAAGATTGGTTCCCGAGATGCACACAGAAAAAAAGAAGGGGTTATATGGACAAACAGGTGTGGCAAGCACTGCAACCTTAATCCCTGGGACTATAAATGAACTTGCTGGTTGCTGCCAGCCTCTCCTGCGGGTGTTTGTCATCCCTCTCTTAGCATCTACGGGATGTGGACCCGCTTCAGGAATCAGTGCCTTCACTAAAGGCAGTGACTGTGGGCAAGACTTTCCCCTGGACAGGCAAGCAGTCAAGTTCAGCAGCAGCAGCTTTTCTGGCCCCTTCTAGCAAGTTCTGCAGACAGCTACCTCCTTCCTACCTATAGGCTGGGCCCTGGTCAGGAGCCTTGAACAAGCACTGCTTCCTGCCCCAGACTTCTGCCCTTCTTGGGATCCTGGGAGAGGAACTCCCAACACCCTTAAGTAAAGCTCTCTCAGCCCAATCCCAGTCCCCGTCCACAGCCACCAGTTAATGAAGCCGCCCGGCGGCTTTAAGCACTGCCCTTCTAAGTTCCACCTGATCCTGGATGGCAACAAGAAGACAACCTAGGGGAGTTCCTGTTGTGGCTCAGTGGTAACAAATCTGACCAGTATCCATGAGGACACTGATTCGATCCCTGGCTTCTCTCAGTGGGTAAAGGATCTGGTGTGGCTGTGGCATAGACTGGCAGCTACAGCTCGGATTCAACCCCTAGCCTGGGAACTTCCATATGCCTCTGGTGTGGCTCTAAAAAGAAAAAGGGGGGGGGGGGCAAGACAATTTAGGGGTCTCTCTCTTTCTTTTTTAGTCCTGGGCCAGGGATCAGATCCAAGCCAGTTGCGATCTACACTGCAGCTGCGGCAATGCCGGATTCTTTAACCCACTCTGCAGAGCCAGGGATCAAACGTTCGTCATATTCTCTTTCTTTTTGACGGGGAATTTGAAGGGATGTATTAAAACCCTGAGTCTGACCTCTAGGTTGGCCCCGGACAAGATTAGCAGCCCTGAGGGCCTGGCTACCGCAGCACAGCCTCAAGGTCAGGTCAGACCCCAGCCACACCCCACACCTGCAGGAGCCCCTAGATTGCAGCGCACTGGGTTTGAACGTGGCAGCTACCTCTGTCCTGAGATCCAGACACGGCCAAAAAACTCCAGCATAATCTCACTTGATTGGTGGGCAGTGTTTGAAATTCTGCCTCAGGCCTGTCAATCCTTTTTTTTTTTTATACAATTCATTCACCGCACTTAAGGTGAGCACCTACCTGGTTTGGTGGACAAAGAAAGATAAAGCACCCAGTCCCTGCCTTCAAGGGCCTCCCTGCCCATGGAGTTGTAAACCTGGAGATGAAGGGGTCCAGGAACACAGAGGCTTACCTGCCAAGCCAGGCACGGGGAGGGCCCAGCTAGCAAATGAAAAAAGAAATACTTATCTCACTTACTGGGGTCATCAGGAGGTCCGCTGAGCTAAGGCTGGCAAAATCCCCATGCATGATGGGCACTCAACAAATACTCGTTCCGGGAGTTCCACTGTGGTGCAGTGGGTTACGAACCCAAATAGTATCCATGAGGATGTGGGTTTGATTCCTGGCCCGGCTCAGTGGGTTAAAGATCCGGGGTTGCTGTGAGCTGCGGTGTTGGCTGGCAGCTGTGGCTCTGATTTGAACCCTAGTCTGGGAACGTCCATATGCCACAGGTGTGGCCCCAAAAAACAAAAACAAACCAAAAGGCTGATTCCGGAGTTCTTTGTGGCACAGTAGGTGAAGGACCCGGCGTTGTTACTGCAAGGGCTGGGGCTGCTGCTGCGGCGCCGGTTGGATCCCTGGACCAGGAACTTCTACATGCTGCGGCTGTGGCAAGCAAACAAACAAACAAAAAAGCCCAAATCCTAGTTCCCTCTGGCTTCCAACCTGAGCTCAGTTATTTACACCCGGGGGCTGGCGAGGGCTTGAGGAGAGTTTGCAGGGTGAGAAGGGGCAGATGAGAGTCTGCCCACACTTGGGGAGAGGAGTGGGGGACAGAAGGAGAGGCAATGGGGCTCAGAGATCAGCTGCTCTGTTCTCCCCCAACGCGGCCACCCCTTTTGATTCACTCTGGTTTCTGCTCCCATGTCCCCCTGTCAAGGAAGCCTTCTTGGACCACCCACCCAATCCATCACTCTCTCTCCGGCTTTATGTTTTATTCCCAGGACTTTCTCCACCAGACACAGTATACGCCCGTCTGTTCAGCTCTCTTTCCTGCCAAAATGTATGCTCCATGATGACGGTGACTTTGTTGTGTTTCACTGCTCGAGTGGAACCAGACAACGACTGCCTATTTTGGCCTTGGTTAAGTTATTCACCTCTCTAGACCTTCTTCACAGGGTCATTGATTAAATGCACTGGTAATAGAGCAGCACTTGGCACAGTGCTGAGCATATCCTAAGTTCTCAGTAAATGGCAGCTGTTATTCTTGGTCATTCTCCAGTAAATTTTTTACTTCCCGCGGGTCAGCCATCTGGAGAAGACCACTGTGGCTACTTACGGATTCATCTTGAGTGGAGCCAGAGACAGAAGCCTGCACTCATTGGGGGACTGTAAAAACTACGGCTTATCTTTCCCAGGCTGATGAGCTAAGGATCCCTGAGACACTGGTTCTCAAAGAGGGCTGCACTTTGGGGTCACCTGGGGGAGTTTTATAAATGAATGACACTGGAGTTCCCGTCGTGGCTCAGTGGTTAACGAATCCGACTAGGAACCATGAGGTTGCGGGTTCGATTCCTGGCCTCGCTCAGTGGGTTAAGGATCCGGTGTTGCCGTGAGACGTGGTGTAGGTTGCAGACGCGGCTCGGATCCTGCGTTGCTGTGGCTGTGGCGAAGGCCGGCAGCTACAGTTCCTGTTAGACCCCTAGCCTGGGAACCTCCATATGCTGCGGGTGCGGCCCTAGATAAGGCAAAAAGACAAAAAAAAGAATGACGCTGGGGTCTTCGGTATGGCAGCTGGCCTGAGCACTGGGAGTTTCTTGAGTTCCCCAGGTGCTTCTAATGCGCATCGGGTTTGAGAGCCACCGCTCCGGGGTGCTGACAGATTTCCCCTTGAGAGTCAGCAAGACAAATGTCTAAGTATGTCCTGGTGGGGTTAATGCATCTTCCTAAAAGGAGCCATTGGCTCACGGAGTGGCCCATTAAAAATTAATCACTTTGGCCCAGCAGGGCCCCTCACTTACAGATCGCCAGGGACTGTGATGTAGAATCCTAGGACTCTAGCGCCCCACCGAGGAAAGCTTGCAGACTAGCCGTGCAGGCAGATGGCGAAACTGAGGATGAAGCAGAGGCACCCAGCCTTCTGTGCTCCCAGCTCTCTCCCCAGCCCAGGCCCTGCCCTGGCACGGATGGTGGTTACTAGAGCTGACGCATCTCCAAACGAAATGTGTTGTCACGCCCGCTAGGATAACATGCTTTTATCTGTGACGGTGAGCTCCAGCTGAAGTAGAAGACAACAGTTCAAGAAAGTGCTTTGGAAAAAGAAGCCCACCTCCATCGCTCCCACTTTCCTGCTGTTTAAAAGCAGGGAGAAGTACATTATGCTAAGTGAAAAAAGCCAGTCACAAAGGACAGATACTGTATGATTCCACTTATGGGAGCTGTCAGAGTCACAGAGACGGGAAGGAGAGCGGTGGTCGCCGGGGCTTCGGGGGAAGGAGTACAGGAAGCTGTTTTTCATGGGTATGGGCTCAGTTTTGCCCATGGTGGTGACGGCCGCACAACAAGGTGAATGTCCTTGATACCGAATTAAGTACACTTAAAAACAGTTAAGACGGTGAATTTCATGTAGATTTTACCACGATTAAAAAAAAAGGTTATTTGTTTAGGAGTTCCCGTTGTGGCGCAGCGGAAGTGAATCAGACTAGGAACCATGAGGCTGCGGGTTCGATCCCTGCCTCAGTGGGTTAAGGACCCGGCGTTGCCGTGAGCTGTGGTGTAGGTTGCAGACACGGCTCAGATCCCGAGTCGCTGTGGCTGTGGTGTAGGCTGGCAGCTGTAGCTCCAATTCGACCCCTAGGCCTGGGAATCTCCATATGCCACGAGGGCGCCCCCCACAAAACAAAGTTATTTTTTAAAGCAATTCCCTCATAATTAAGGGAAAAAAAAGCAAACAGAAGGGACTACATGGGGGCTGCAGGCCTATAGGAACGTAATTGGGCTTTTGCTTGCTTGATTTCCATGGAAACCAGGGGAGGAAGAGATGAACTGCACTCTGCCAAGATCCCCCAGAGCATGGAGTGGGGAAGGGGCAGCCCTGAGAAAGAAGGGCAGGAGATCAGCATTAAAGGGCATCTTAGAAGTTAACGTAAACTCAGCACTGCTAATTTAACCACACCATTTCTTCACCATGTGCATTTTATCTGCACAAAGAGGATGTACCAGATGAGTGACCAATGATGTTGTGGTAGGCTGGTCTGTTAGGACTGTGTGTTCCGGGAGTTCCTTTTGTGGCTCAGCAGTTACAAACCCAACTAGTATCCATGAGGATGCAGGTTCGATCCCTGCCTTCCTCAGTGGGTTAAGGATCTGGTGTTGCTGTGAGCTGTGGGTGTAGTTGCAGATGTGGCTCAGATCTGGCGTGGCTGTGACACAGGCTGGCAGCTACAGCTCCAATTTGACTCCTAGCCTGGGAACCTCCATATGCTGCGGGTATGGCCCTAGAAAGCAAAATAAATAAATAAATAAATAAATAAATAAATAAATAAATAAATGTGTTCCTTCACTCAACTTGAGAGAGTCTCTGCTGCATATTTTCATGGAAATGAGTTTAACAGAATGAGTTTGGAGTCAGCAATAAGAAAGGCGATTTCTCAGTGGTGTTCTTTCTTTTTTAAAAGGGTTCTGACATGCCTGATGTGGATATGGACACAAATAAGAATTACACTGACAGAGGAAGGAGACTTTGGAGAGGGAGGTCATATATTTCTGCTTAAACTGGCCCTCCGGGAGGGTGTTGTTTTTCTAAATAATCTTTTGATGAGTGTCTGTAACACGAAGAATTAACCCCTATTACAGGTCAGCCTGCTTCTCAGAGAAGTCTGCCTGGCCTTCGAGCAAGGCAAGGCATAAATTCCTCGGGCACAGCAGGATATTAAAGATCATTCGGGTCATAATGGGTTTGTTTTGGGTTTTTTTGTTTTTTTGTGTTTTTTTTTTTTTTTGCTTTTTAAGGGCTGCACCTGAGGCATGAGGCATGTGGAGGTTCCCAGGCTACGTCTGCAACCTACACCACAGCTCACGGCAACACCAGATCGTTAACCCACTGAGCAAGGCCAGGGATCAAACCCACAATCTCATGGTTCCTGGTCGCATTCATTAACCATTGAGCCACGACAGGAACTCCATGTTTTTTCTAAGTCTTTAAAATCATTTCAAATCCAACCAGATTCTCCAAAACCTTCAATAAAATAAACAATTTTCAAAGTTTAGAAAGGGGTTTAAGGAAAAAGATATATTGGGACTAGAGATGATAATTTATAAATCTTGCCATTATCTGTTTTTGGTATCATTAAATCAGAGTAGTCCATTAAAAAAAATCATCCAGGGCCTTCCTGGTCCAAGTGCTATCCTCTAACCTGCAGCGTGGGCATCACCTTGTTTGCCTGATGAAACGGCATCTGCATTTGCTGCGCTCTGGAGGGTGGTGCTGGCGCATCTCCCCATGAGCTTGCCCAATCTGTGCGTGCCAACTTCTGCAGGTCCAGGAGCCCAGCCCTTCTTGAACAGCCTGGGGGCCTTTAGAGGGCTCTCTTTATGTGAAAGGCAGTAGAGCCACATTTTCGGATCAAAGGTGCTACATCGGCACAACCCAGCGTGGAACCCTGGATGTGCCGCTTACAGCCCGGGTGACCGTGGATAAGTGGCCCACCCTCTCGGTGCCTCTGATCCTCCCTATCAAATGACTATAATGAGAGTCCCTACCTCATGGGGTTGTTGCAAAGATGAGATGAGTTAATCCCGCCCCGTTTTTTTTTCTTGGTCTTTTTGCCTTATCTAGGGCTGCTCCCGCAGCATATGGAGGTTCCCAGGCTAGGGGTCTAACAGGAGCTGTAGCCGCAGGCCTTCGCCACAGCCACAGCAACGCGGGATCCGAGCCACGTCTGCAACCTACACCACAGCTCACGGCAACGCCAGATCCTTAACCCACTGAGCAAGGCCAGGGATCGAACCCGCAACCTCATGGTTCCTAGTCGGATTCGTTAACCACTGAGCCACGACGGGAACTCCAAGATGAGTTAATCCATATGAAGCATGAGAGCAGTTTACGGATCTCACTAAATGGTAGTTCTTATCACCACATGCCATGGGTTTCTGCCTCACGCTTTGGCTCACATCAGTCCCCAGGGCCTCAGAGACTGAGCTTAACTCCCTGTCCACATGACAGCCTTGCCCGTGTCTGAAGGCAGCTCCTTGGCAGCCCCGCGATGTTCCCCGGGCTCAAAGTGCCCAGTCTTCCCCCTTGTGTGACACCCCTTTGATTTGCACAGCATGGCCACTGGGAGGTCTTCAGGGAACCTGCACCTCCACAAGAATCACAGCACCTGTGCGACAGCCCCCCCAGACTCCCTAAAGCTAAAAGTTTCTCCTCTGTAGCTGGGTTCCTTTTCCCCTTGACCCAGTTTCTTCCAGATTAGACAAGAGCAGGTGCCAGTCTTCCCAGCCCCTTCAAAGGAAGCGTGGTGCCCAGGGCAGGGCGCAGGGCGAGGGGGCTTCCTGAGCCTGTTAACCCCCTGCTATCCAGGGAGCAGCATCTTTGCTGCCAGCAAAGCTTCTCCAGGCTTCCGGGGCGGGAAGTACCAGGCCTGCCACCTTGGTGAGAGCTCCACGGATGCCCTTCCCACTAGTCAGAATCAGCGGGGGCTCCACCGACGACAGGGGCCTGCCCAGCCTATCCTGAAGCCGCCACCAGCCCTCCCTCCCTCCCCGCGCTGCAACCCTCCACAGCTCCCTGCATCCTCCCAGGCTTCTCAAAGTGGGAGGGGCCGTAAGGGTTCCTTGGGGAGCACACTGGAGATGGAGAAAGGAGGACCCCAAGTCAGCAGCTGTGGCCGCTCTGCACATCTCACAGGCACGTCCCCCGATTCTCATGGAGGGGGTCCTCGGGGACCACAGACATTTAGAACAAAGGTCATTTTCTTCGGCCCCTCCCCCACGTCCCATTTGTCCAAATGGCCAGATGTCTGTCCTCTGAGCACATTCTAGGTCTTCCCAGCCCCCTCACCTTTGCTCACATGGGCTCCCCATCACCTACCCAAGATGTCCCCATTCACCAAGACCAACTCAAACCTTATTTCCATGAAGCCTTTGCTGCCCGTCCTCTGAGCTCTGAGCATGCCTTTCCCTTGCTGTTTACCATGGACTCTATGCAGTGTGCAGGGTGAAGGTCCAGCAGCATACAGGTTAGAGCCAGACACCCCGGACCACGTCCCCGCCATGTGACCTTGGGAAAGCTGTGTCACTACTCTGGGAAGAGCCTGCATCTAGAGGCCGATGGAGGGACCGCTCAATACATTTGGGTAAAATGCTAACAACGCGCTAAGCACAGAGCAGGTCCTACGTAAATGTTGGCTAAGATCATTTCCTGGTACCTCCGATCATCTTTTCATATTGAACGTTTCATCTCTTTAACCACATTACACACTCTCCGAAGACAGGGATGACCTTCGTTTCTGCTACACATGGATGACAGAGGTTGGGCTCTCAGGACACATGCCACAGACTTCTGGTTGGGAAGGTGAGGCTGTCAGAGCCCCCTCCGCCCTCACCTGGAAGCAGGGGCAGCCCGTGACAGCCTTTCTATATCAACCGACTGCAGCTCCCAACCCTGTCATCCCTCCCGCCCCACTGCCGGCGCAGGGAGGTTCGGATCTGGCATCGTTGTGGCTGTGGTGTAGGCCGGTGGCCACAGCTCCGATTAGACCCCTGGCCTGGGAACCTCCATATGCTGCGGGTGTGGCCATAAAAAGACAAAAGACAAAAAAAAAATAAAAGAACTTTCCGTGAAGTCAGATCTGTCAGAGGAGAGGATCAGTGGTTCCTCCAGGAGGTGCCGCATTCTCAAGGGGCTCGGTTCATACGAGCTGTTCCTCATTCATTCGTTCATCCATCCATTCATTCATTTAATAGTGTTTACTACTCTCTTCCTAGGCAGCCGTCTTGGGACGAAGTCACGCAGAAACAGCTGTGAACCAAGGTCCACCAGCTGCCCAGGAGGAGTGAATAGCTTAGTGATCCTGGAGGCGGGGGACTGCAGAGAAGTAAAGAAATAGGAACAAAACAGGGACCACGCAGGTCCCGGGAGGGGCATCCTGTCTTATCCTAGGGAGTCAGAAAGTAACCGAGAGGAAGCAGGCCTAATGCGAGTCAGACGGGAAAGGCAGTGGGTGTGAGGACACCCAATCCTGAAAGGTACACTTGCAAAGGGCCAAAGGAGAGAGAAAGGGGACACGTTTAAAAAAATCGTAAGGAGGAGTTCCCACTGTGGCACAATGTGATCAGTGGCATCTTGGGAGTGCTGGGGTGCGGGTTTGATCCCCGGCCCAGCACGGTGGGTTAAGGATCTGGTGTTGCCACAACTGCAGCTTAGGTCACAGCTGTGGCTCAGATCTGATCCCTGGCCCACTGCGGGGCGGCCAGAAAAAGAAACAAAAAATGTAAGGAGCTCATTTGGAAGCACCGAGGCCAGGCAGTAGGTATGTTTTAGTGTTTTCCTCCTTCCTTCCACCAGTCTGAAGAAATACGCCCTGCTCTGAAGAAATACGTGCCACAGAGGAGAGAACACTGCTGTGACTCAGGACTCTCAGAAAGTTTTTTTTTTTTTTTTTGCCTTATTTAGGGCCGCACCTGCAGCATATGGAGGTTCCCAGGCTAGGGGTCTAACAGGAGCTGTAGCCGCCGGCCTTCACCACAGCCGCAGCAACACGGGATCCGAGCCGCGTCTGTAACCTTCACCACAGCTCACGGCAACGCCGGATCCTTAACCCACTGAGCAAGGCCAGGGATCGAACCCACAACCTCATGGCTCCTAGTTGGATTCATTAACCACTGAGCCACGACGGGAACTCCTCTCAGAAAGTTTTAAACGCAGTAAATCTTTGCTCGACAAATGAAGAGCTTTCAGATTCATTGATCCGAAGCTCCTAGGAACTTGGCTTCCCAGCTTTTCATCTATTTTAACCTGGGTCTCTGACACTTTTTACATCAGCAAAAAGGAGGATTCGATGCTCACCTGGAAATTACAACAACAAAGCAAATAACAAGAACATCCCTAGAATTCTCAAATTGGATCCCCCGCAACCCGGTGCTCTCTGACCTTGGCTGCCAAATAGGTCTATTTTTTCACCTTAGAGAGACTGTTCCAGCTCATCCGAATAGACATTCTCGGGTTTCCCTGTGGGGCCAGCTTTCTGAATTACATAGAGAACAATTTCCAAATTGCCTGGCTCTATTTTCTGATCTGTGCTGAAACACCTATGTCATCGCTCTATCCCATAGGGAGGAATTCTGTCCCCAGACCACACACTGAGCAGTGGCTGAAATAAGCCAGAACTTCTATCCCCCAAAAGACACTCTGTAGAACTCCCAGACTCCTCGGGAGCAGCCAAAACTGCATCTGCCTGGCCTTGTAGGGCTGCTTCCACCTGCACCCATGATGAAGGCAGCCTCATCCACTCCCAGCAGAAGCTGGATGTCTGGCATCATAGCAGAATTAATTTGATCATCTGCACCAAAGCAATTGTCTTGATTTCCATTTTACATCTATTTCTGAGATTCAGGCACTGAATAAATGAATTTCCAGCATCTCATCGTTACTCTGTGGTTGATGATAATGAGCTTGAGTATGGCTCCTGTCTACCCGTCTCCTTACTAGACGAGGGCAGAGCGTTATGCATCGTTACATCAAGATGGGGTGGGAAGGAGTTCCCACTGCGGCTCAACACAGAGTCCGTGGGGATGCAGGTTCAATCCCCAGCCTTGCTCACTGGGTTAAGGATCCAGCATTGCTGCCAGCTGCAGCATAGGATCCACTTAGATCCAGTGACGCTGGGGCTGTGGTGTAGGCTGGCAGCTGCAGCTCCAGTTCAGCCCCTAGCCTGGGAAGTTCCATATGCCACAGGGGCAGTCAGAAAAAAAAAGAAAAAGAAAAAAAAATGATGGGATGGGAAGGGAAAGCACTCCTTCTAAAATAGCAGGGGATCCTGAATCCTTTCTACAGAACAAAGCTCCAGGGCCTCCTACAGTTCTCCCACTAAAGCCTTTGGTTGTTCCCACAAACCAGCCTGAAGCCCTCTAACCAGACCATCAACGGGAGAGGAGGGAGAGCGCAAGGGAACTGTCTCCCTGGGAAGGGAGACGAGAAGGCCTTCGGAGGGAGAGTGTCTGCAGTTGACCGATCGGTGGGACCCGGCGTTTCTGTCTTCCAGGGCTACCTGTCAGAAGGCCTGGTAACGAAGTGGTACCGCTCACCGCGCCTGCTGCTCTCCCCTAACAACTACACCAAAGCCATCGACATGTGGGCGGCCGGCTGCATCCTGGCCGAGATGCTCACCGGGAGGATGCTCTTTGCCGGTAAGCCGCTGCCCGGGCCACCTGCCTTCCCCTCTGCACGGCTCAGGAAAAGGGGGGAAACACGCCCGTCCCCAAACAGGCTAGTCTTTCTCTGTGACTTCACTCTGGGGCTTTTATGACACTGTTTGGAGGCACCTTATTATCGAGCATTTCAGGCAAAATACTGGAGAGGCTAACAATAGCTTTTTGAGCACTGAACTTCCCAAATCAGGCAATCGCTTATATTCAGATGCCTTGAGCATGACCCTTGAAAACACGCATCCTACATTCTCAGCCCCTTCTGCCCCTCCCTTCCACTGGGCGAGGTTAGTCTGGAGTGCTTGCGTGGAGAGAGGACCCCACAAGGGCTCCCAAGGTCCCTGAACTGACCCTGCCTGAGCCAGCTGTACGGGAGAGGCCAAGGGTTTCACTGAGAGCAGCCCGATGCCACAGGCACATTCTGGGCCAGTATTTGGGAGCTAGCCTGGGAACTTCCATATGCCACAGGGGCAGTCAGAAAAAAAGAAAAAACAAAGATGAGATGGAATGGGAAAGCATTCCTTCTAAAATAGTAGGGATAGTAGCCACATTCACGAGTGCTTAGTGCCACACAGGGCATGGGGCGAGGGGAGGCATGGGAGAGCCCCACCCTTGGCCACCAGCTTCTAGAAGACAGGGAACCCCTGGGAACTGGCGATAAACGGGCAGGCGCTCTGCGCTGCTGAATGAGTCAGGGGCACTTCTTAAGCAAGACGGGGGCCTGGTTAGATTTAACCTGATAGAGGTAAGTGGCCAGGCCACTCATGCCCAAAGGGAAAATGAAAGGAACGGGACAGCCTGGAGGTCAGAGCGGGGCAACTAGGATTCAGACCTGACCCATCCCAGCAGTGTCAACGCTGTGAAACAGCGTCCCTGGTGGCCTGGGTGTGGAAGAAGCCTGAAGCTGCTTATGCTGAATGAATGTCTGAGGACTGAGAGCTTGGAAGCTTGACTCCAGCCTGTCCCACCCACCTGGCACAGCCGCTCCTCTTTCCTCTGCCAGAAGGAGTGCAGATGCCGTGCACTCATGTCCCAAACTTAATTTGTTGTTCCTGATTTTATCCCCCGCTTAATGGGAATCCAAAACGTAAGACCTGTTCCTGGCCTTACAGTCCCTTCCTTTGCCAGCCCGGTAAAGGCCACACACAGTCCCAGGGCGAGGAGCACTTGGAAAGCCTCAGGCCAGGCTGTTCCCAGCACTTCAGTACTGGCTGCCTCAGGCTATACGAGACTGGTCCAGCCCAGAGGCACAGAATGCCAGGGGAACAGACAGGGCTCAGGAGACTGCCCCTTCTTTCTACATTTGACAAAGCCAAGCCCCAGAGATGGCAAGCAGCTTGTCCACAGTCACACAGCAAGTTAGCGGCAGAGGGAACCCAGGTCCCCCAGCTCCCAGCCCGGCGCTGCTCCCCCTGCTCCGTGTTGCCTTCCCAGGCTCCTGGAGCCGGGCTGCAGCTTCGGTACAGGCCAGCCCCGCAGGCAGCACGCTTCACTGTTTGGCGTTGGCCTTCCCAGGGGCTCACGAGCTGGAGCAGATGCAGCTCATCTTGGAGACCATCCCTGTGATCCGGGAGGAGGACAAGGATGAGCTGCTCAAAGTGATGCCTTCCTTCGTCAGCAGCACCTGGGAGGTGAAGAGGCCGCTGCGCAAGCTGCTCCCTGAAGTCAACAGCGAAGGTACCTGAGCCTGGCAGCCGGGCTGGCAGCTGGAGGCTGCACTCTGCACTCTGTTTTCTCTTGGGGTAGGGCTTGGGGGGGGGGCAGGCAGTCTCTTCCAAAAGGACCAAATAGAGTCCCCAGACGCGGAAGCTGAGGACCCTGGCAGTCGGCTTTTGCCGTCACTGCCTTCAGGCTGAGTCTGGCCATCAGGCTACTCTCAGGCAGTCACTGCTGGTCCTCCACTCTCTGCCTCTGATTTTGCTTCCTTTTCCTTCTCATCTTTCTCACTTGCTTCCCTCCCTCTCCTCCTCCATCTCCCTTTACTTTTTTCCTCTCTGGAAGGCATGGTATGGTTTAATCAGCATCAAAGCTAGACCCAGGCTCAGTTCTCAATTCCACCAGTGATTAGCTGTTTGGCCTTCGACAAGTTTCTTAGCTTCTCTGCATCTCAGTTTCCTTAACTGTAAAATGGGCATAATAAGACAGGACATATAGGGTTATTGTGACAAATAAGTATAATAGAATTGGGAAAGCCTTGGGAGTTCCCATCCTGGCTCAGCGGAAATGAATCTGACTAGTATCCATGAGGACACAGGTTCGATCCCTGGCCTCGCTCAGTGGGTTAAGGATCCAGCATTGCTGTGAGCTGGGATATAGGTCAT
Source organism: Catagonus wagneri (assembly GCA_004024745.2). NCBI lineage: Eukaryota > Metazoa > Chordata > Mammalia > Artiodactyla > Tayassuidae > Catagonus > Catagonus wagneri. The sequence goes on along the minus strand of PVHT020000283.1, from coordinate 3,852,759 downwards.
AGACGCAGCTCAAATCTGGCGTTGCTGTGGCTCTGGCGTAGGCCAGAGGCTACAGCTCCATTTCAACCCCTAGCCTGGGAACCTCCATATGCCAGGGGTGCAGCCCTAAAAAAAACGACCAAAAAAAAAGAAAGAATTGATAAATCCTTTGGCCTAGGAGAGTTTCTTCATCAGCTCAGATATTACATTATCACCAGCCTCGTATCCACTAAAGCCTTCCTTAGGAAACCCCTGTATCAGGTAGAATATAGGTTCAGCCAGTTGCAAAAGGAACCCATGTTCTCAATGACTTAAATAACATTTGTTTCTTACTTGAGTTAAGAAGTTTATTTCTCTCTCATATTATAATCCTAAAGGAGAAAGTCCAAGGCCATCTGGTAGACCTGCTCTGCCATCCTCCAGGAGCCCAAGCCCCTTCTGTCTTATATTTCTGCCACCTTAGGCTGGTGTCCTTACCACCTGGAGGAAGGTGGGGAAGAAGGCTGGGTCCCCTTGCCTTTAACACCATGAGCCAGATTTTGTACATTTCGCCTCCATTCACCTCCTGTTGGCCAGAACTTAGTCATGGGTCTCACCTTGCTGCTGTGAGGCCATGAAAGGGATAGTCTATTGCTACTTTGTGTCCATTACTTGAAAGAGGAGAAAAGACATGGGATACAAACCAGCCATCTCTGCGGCACTCCTCCCAACAGGAAACCAAGAACTTGGACCCACAATGTCTTTGGCCATGATCCCCATTTAATCAGTAAACTCAGTCTACCCATCATTCAAGTGGAGGGGGCCAATTTGATTCCCCCCACATTCAGACTCAGCCCATCTGTATTTATTTTGATCCTTCTGTAGCAATCCCACTATGTGACAAGTGGTTCCAAATTCTCAGGAATTCTGGATCAGAGGTGTGTCACCCTGTCCCACCTTCCCCAACCCCCCCACCACGGCAGCTCCTCAGTGACTTGGCCCTGATGGTGGCGGGTGGGCCTGCCTCAGAGAAATCAGAGTTGGGGCCTGATAGTGCGATAAAGCTTCTCACTGTCATCACCAGCACCTGCCAACATTTATTAACCCACTGTGGCTGGGGGGGCTGTGCCAGAGGTGGAAATTCAGAGACACTAAGAGACGGTCTAACCAGGAAGATGGGGGTGGCTGGGTGGGTGTGGTACCCGTCAAAGATGACTATGCAGATAAAGGAACGCATCCTAGCGGCCAGCGAGAGCTCTGGATATTTGGGGACGGGGGAAGAGAGCCACCAAGCACTGAGAGGGACAGAGAGTTGGCCTGGAGGACTGGTGAGGGGTTTAGATCACCAGGAAACTGACTGTAGGGAGTGAAGCTGGAGAGGAGAGAAGGGCCAAGGGGCCCCAGGGCCCTGAATGCCCAGCTGATGCACGTGGACCTGATCTGGAGCTGAACAGATGTTCACGAAAGCCAGGCTTGCTTTACCTTCCCAGCGTGCTGGCTCCCACCAGAATTCCCTCGTCTGCCTCTGAGCTTGAAAAGTGGCCCCAGTCAGCCTGGCCTTAGGGTGACGAGCCATGGCTGAAATGAGACTGATGGGAGAAAGGGCACCACGCCAAGAGCTGGTGGGGGGGGTCTCCCTGGCTATCACCCTTAGAGGCTCAAAGGACATCGTTTGGTGGCTGCGTCCCTCAGCAGCTGAAACGGCCATCACATCACAGGGGCAGGACAAGGGAGCAGGCCCGAGACCACACGCAGCATTCTGAGCTCCACTTCCGATAAGAAGTAACTGTACCACCAGGGACCGATCTGATGAGGAACCCAATACACAAAACAGGAAAAGGACGGCTTTGGCTGAGGCAGAGGTGAGGGGCTCAGGGCCCCGCCCGCCTGGCTCTTAATCTCCATATATGCCCCTGAAAATCCTTCTGAACCCCTGGGGCTCTGAAAGGCCTAGCTGAGAATTCACTGGGGTCACAGGAAAGTGACAAGATTGTATAGAAGCCTCATGACATTAGAAGCAAGAAAAAAGAAAGAAACCATGGTGAGAGGTGTTGAACTTAGAGGAAAGGAGTTTGGTCGGGAGGGAGATTATGAGTTCAGGTGAAGCCAGTGCTATTAGCAGATAAAAGTGAAATCTTCACAGCTTTCCTGCCAGCAGCGTGGTCACTGCTTACCTCAAGCCCAGATAAGGTGAGGGAGCCTGGGGGCTGTGCCTGGAACTCGGGCCTCTGCCGGCATCAATCAGAACTTTTTTTTTTTTTGGTCTTTTTGCCTTATCTAGGGCTGCACCCGCGGCATATGGAGGTTCCCAGGCTAAGGGTCTAACAGGAGCTGTAGCTGCCGGCCTTCACCACCCTCAGCAACACCAGATCTGAGCCATGTCTGCAACCTACACCACAGCTCAAGGTAACGCCGGATCCTTAACCCACTGAGCAAGGCCAGGGATCGAACCCGCAACCTCATGGTTCTTAGTCGGATTCGTTAACCACTGAGCCACGACAGGAACTCCTTCAGTCAGAACTTTTAAGGTCTCCCCAGTGCACCAACATCCAGCCAGAGTCAGGGGGAGAGAGAGCAGACACTCCTGCAAGAGGTCTTTACGGGTCTAGCTTGGAAGTGTGGTGCCACCTCACTTCCACCCCCTTTCCATGGGCCTCAGTCTCGCAGCCCTACCTAGCTTCTGGGGAGGCTAGGAGATGTAGGCCAGTCGTGTGCCAGGAGGAGAGGAGGCCTGTGTGGGACGTGAGTGCTGCCTTGAAACGTGCAACAAATGGTCACGGGGAACAGAGAGCATGCTGGCACGGGCACACCCCGTCCCTGGCTAGACTCAGGGACACGAGTTAAAGGGGCAGATTTAGGTTTGCTCTCGGAAGGGTTTTCTAACATTTGGGCTTCCCAGAAGTGTCTGGACACCTGCTGGAAGGCCAGCTATCAGGGAGAGGAAAGAGGCGACTGTCATCCTGTTGGTGGTGTGGACTTCGGGGCTGGCACTTTCCATCTGCTGGCTTTGCCCGGGAGCAATGACAACCTCCGCGGCCGCGCATAAGCGAGCCTTCTGTCATCTGTGCAGAAAGGATGGGCGCAGAGGGTTGGGGGAGCCCAGGAAAGGGTCTGGGGGAGGCAGAAAGGGTCCGTGGATGTGTGTACTTGCTTTGCTGAGGTTGTTTTGTTTTGTTTTGTTTTTTGTCTTTTTAGGACCACACCCGCAGCATATGGAAGTTCCCAGGTTAGGGGGTGAATGGGAGCTGCAGCTGCCAGCCTTCACCACAGCCACAGCAATGCAGGATCTGAGCCGCATCTGCAACCTACAACACAGCTCACGGAAACGTAGGATCCTCAACCCTCTGAGCAAGGTGAGGGTTCGAACCTGCATCCTCATGGTTCCTAGTTGGATTCGTTAACCACTGAGCCATGACATGAACTGCCTACTTTGTTGAAATGTTAACGGTCTTTTTCTCCATCTCTGAACACCTGAGGACCAGCCGGGGACCAACCCCATCCCTCCATCCAACAGCCAAACCCCACGGCCCTGAGCATATCTGAAAACGCTCATCTCTGAGGCTGCCCCCTGGTTTGATGGGCTCGCCTGGGGGGAACATTCCTTTTTTTCCCCGAGTCCCCCTGCCTCCCCCCAGCCCACCATTTCTCTAGGTGGATGGACTGCAGGGTCCCAGCTCCCATGTCAGTCTGCTCGTCTGTCTCTGGAGAGGCTGCCAGACCCACCGGGAGCTGTGGTGAATGAGTCCCTCTCCATCCACTGTCAGCCCCGCGGGCCCCTGGGGGATGGGAAGGCTGGATGCCTGTCAGCCGGGGCGCAAGGGGGCTGCTCCGGCACAGGCCCGGCAAAGGCAGTGACCTCGGTCCACTCCCCACTGGTGGTACAGTGGAGGCAGTCAGGCAGTGACGATGCTAATGGTGATAATGGAGATGACGCCTGCTCTCATGTCTTTGTCAAAAGGTCCAGTGGAATAGGTGGGGCCAAGGGAGGGGCTGGGAGCCCAAAGAAGGAAAGACTTGCCCAGCCTAGAGCTGGGCAGTGACGGAGCTGGGTCCTGCACTGCCCGATTCTTCCCAGTCATGGAATCTGCGAAGCTGATTCTCTCTTGGGTCTGCGGCCCTGGGCCCGGAAGCACCCCCCACCCCCACCCCAAGCCCCAGAGCACTCGGAGGGGTCAGTTACTGCTGCTTAACTGATCTTATGGTCTAGGATTGTGGAGTTGAACTTCACCCTCCTGGAAGGCCAGCGACCTCCTGAATCCATTGATTTCCTGAATCATTGATGAATTTTTCTGCAAAAAGGTCCAGGGCCGGCATGAGGGGCAGGACCATGGCATGGGCTGGAGCCCACCCGGGGGCCCCCTCGGAGGGGAACGGCAGCCTGGGCTTGAGCTCAGCTACTTTCCTCCCTTCCATGCGGGCTGTCACACGATTAGTCAAGTCATGACTTCAGTGGCGCCTCCAGAGCTGAGAAGGAATGCACACCTCCAGGCTGGACCTTGCCCTGAGATAACCCGAGGCCACTCTCACAGGGCACATGGGTGTCCCCACCCCACCCCCATCTCAGGACAAAGGGCAGGGGCACCTGTGCGCAGAGCTGACGCACACCCACAGCGCCCTAGTGGCTGATGGCATCTGGATGTACTTTCATGCAGACTGGCAAATAGCCAACGCCCAGGGCTCCCCAGTCTCTGCCCCATGACCAGGTTCAGCCGCCAGGTCCTCCCCTTGACCCAGCCACTGAACAATTACTGCTTGGCAAGGCAGAGGGGCTTCAGCCCGGGTGGATAAATATCTAGAAGATGGCTTTTATCGGTCAAACGTCCCAGGGCAACATAGGGTAGAAAGAGCTCAGGACTTAGGAGCTCTGGGTAGTCAGGTTCTGTCCCCACCCGCCCACCTCCACCGTGACCGTGCTCACGGAGCCTCTTCACTGCCGGGTCCTGACAGGAGCCCAGCAGCACTCAACCCACACAGATGAGAGTCGGGACGGTGACTGATACCCCAGCGTCCCCGCCAGGGGCAGCCATGTCTGAGGTGTGTCCCACGCTGTCTCTCGGAGGACCCAGCGGGACAGAACCCCCCAGGTGCCCTCATGAGGGACCGCTCACTGGCACATCCTGGACTGGCTTATTCCCCCTCCCCCTGCCAGTGTTTCCTGGAGTCACTGTCACCTAAGCTACCTGTACCCCCGTTCCTCGTGGCTGACAAAATCCAGCCACAGGCAGAAGTCTAGGTCTGGGCCCCCTAGAACCAGCGGTGACCTCAAGCAAGTCACTCTACTCCTCCGGACCTCTGTTAATTCACGTGAAATCAAAAGGCAGCCATCTGCTCGCAATTTATTGCTGGACTGTGACGCAGATGGTAGTAAAGGAACCTGCTAGAAGCCTTTTTCCAAACGGAAAAATACAATCACTAGGGGGCGTCCCCACGCCGCGGCGTCGTCTTCTCGGCCCTGCGGGGGCGGGGCGGGCGCCGAATGACCTTCCTGTCCTGCTCTGCTCCCCACAGCCATCGACTTTCTGGAGAAGATCCTGACCTTTAACCCCATGGATCGCCTGACGGCCGAGATGGGGCTGCAGCACCCCTACATGAGCCCGTACTCTTGCCCCGAGGACGAGCCCACCTCGCAGCACCCCTTCCGCATCGAGGACGAGATTGATGACATTCTGCTGATGGCGGCCAACCACAGCCAGCTCTCCAACTGGGACAGGTGCGGTTCCAGGGGATTCAGCCCTGGAGTCTGGAGCCCACATTCCCGTCCTCCCATTTTTTTTTTTTTTTTTTTTTTTTTTGCTTTTGCATTTTAGGGCCGCACTTGCGGCTTATAGAGGTTCCCAGGCTAGGGGTTGAATCGGAGCCACAGCCACAGCAACGCCAGATCCAAGTGGCATATGCAACCTGCACCACAGTTCACAGCAATGCCGGATCGTTAACCCACTGAGCAAGGTCAGGGATCGAACCTGCAACCTCATGGTTTGGTTCCTAGTCGGATTCGTTAACCGCTGCGCCACGACAGGAACTCCCCATCCTCCCATTTCTGTTTTCCCCGATCTTCCATGACCTTTCCTTCTTCCTCCCAAGTTGGCTCCCTGCCTTTCTCTCCTGTCCCCAGACACTCCTGGTAGATGACCTGCCCCTGTGTGGTCAGGGGCCTGACTTTGTTTAATACCAGCCACCACCAACTTTCAACCCACCCTGAGCATACTGCACAAGGGCTCAATACAGCGATTATGATGAGCAAACATTTAGTTTGCACCCAACACTGGAGCTCACTTCTACCAGGCTGGAAATTTGCCCCAGAAAAGCAAAATGTAGCAATGCGAGACAAGAAAACAATGTGAAATTAACCACCACAAAACACCTTCATGCCAGTTCACATCATTTGCACCTCCAAATGTGAAGGAGTCACCCTTATTATTTTTGCCCATTGACACATGTGGAAGCCACAGCTCAGAGAGGTTAAAGATTGATGTCATGTCACACAGCTAATACCTGGACCAGGTGGGGCCCTCCCCAATCTGTATCCATATCATTCACTGCTGAGCAATCACAGAACTCTTCCTGCTAAACCAGAATCCTTCTCAAAACCGTATGCCCAAAAGTCACCAACAATGAATCAGGGTTGGGTAGAAAACACATTTTTTGACAATATGCTCCTAAGCACACAATGATCTCTTAGGTCCCTTCCTGTTCTTTCTTCCTTTCTTCCTTTCTTTCTTTCTTTCCTGCTCCTGCAGCATGCAGAAGTTGTTCCCAAGCCAGGGATCAAACCCACACCACAGCAGTTACTAGAACCACAGCAGTGACATCGGATCCTTAACCCACTGAGCCGCCAGGGAACTCCCAGGTTCCTTCCTGTTCCGATGTTCCTTGATCAGGCAGCTAAACGTCTGGGCATCCATCTACTATTCAGGGAGGAAGCACTGGTAGCTGCTGAGGTTAGAAATAAAAGTCGAGGGCTTAGCAGCTGGGACTCCAAGGGAACCTAAGTGGGAACCCTGCTGTTGAGAGCTATATGACGGCTAGTTACATAAGTGACAAATGAGCAGTTTCTCCTTTTCAGTTGTTTGACAGATGATAGGTTTCAGATTATGGAGGCTCCAGGGAGGATTGGGGCAGTGTTGCTATTTTGGGACAGGTTTGTTGCTTTGCTGTTGTCAATTATTGTTACCAAGGGTTACCAGCAAACAGAGATTGATGAAGACCCTTCTGCAGCTCTCAGGCTAGGCCTGCCCTTGACTGTGCAGCCCCTCCCCCTCCACAGCATCTGGGGGCCCACAGCGTGGGCTCAGCAGGGTTCACCCTATGTTTATCATGTCTGCGGTATGAGGCTGGGGCCAGGAAAACTGTAGCAGGGTTTCCTTGGCCCCTGCCTGTCAATTCTGACCACTTCTAAACCCGGTGCTCCTCTGCGCCCCAACTTTCCCATCCCACCTGCTTGAAGAAAGCAGATGACAAAGGCAGTGACAAGCCGCTTCCTATAGCCCCTGCTGCTTTGGGCAGGTGCTTATCTCTGAACACCAGTGTCCTCACCTAGGAGGCAGGTAATCAGACTCCACGGACTTGCTCTGAACCCTGCGGACCTCTTATCTTTGGCCTTCAGCATGTAGTAGCCAAAGTGAGGGTCATCGCCAGTTCCTCCTTCTAGAAATCTCTGCAATGTCAGGGGCCCTTATGGGGGTGAGAGGGCAGGGTTCACCTCTTCGAGTGACTCCTGGCCTGATGGCATCATCGGGAGGGCAGGCAGTCCTGGGGCCTTCCTGGAGCCTCGCCAGCCACACGGCATGGACCCGCACTGCCTGCCCGCCCGCCCCTATGTGCAGCCAAACCTGCCCGTCCTTGGTGAGCACGAGGCCTGTTCCGAGAGCAGGTGGCTGCTGTCTGAAGTCTCCCGGGTGCTCGCTTGTCTCCCTACCCCCGCCCACAGTTCTGCACAGAGCACCTGGCACAGGGAGGGAGGACCCAGCCCAAGCTGATGGCTTGCCTGCCTGCCCTTCATTTGCCATTGGCTAGCTGACTTTGCTCTCCAAGCCTGCAGGACAGTCGACAGAGGGGAGAACTCCAAGGATACTCTGGAGGGTATCTAATTTTTCAGTCTGCCCCACCCCACTTTGCATCTAGGCAAGGCGCCACTGGGCCTCCAACCAGATCCACTAGGGCAGGAGTTCTGAGCCCCCGCTGGAACTTAGAAACGCCCCAGGAGGTCTGAAAACCTTGCAGATGCAGGGCCACACCCTAGACCTACCCAATCAGAATCAGGGGTGTGGGGCAGGCCTGAAATGTTTAACTCCCTGTCAGGTGATTCTAATTTAAACCAGTGCTGTGAGGCACTCACTGGGACCTGCTACTCAAAGTGTGAGCCAAGGACCAGCAGCATCAGAATCACCTGTTAGAAATGCAGATCTACTGAGGATCAAGATCTGAGTTTTAACAAGGTCCCACGTGATGAGTCTGCTAATGCCCAGAACAGCACCTGGCACACAGGAAATGCTCAAGAAATGCGTAGTGTATTGAATAAATGCAAATGAATACAAGAGTTAAGCCAATCCACCCCCTCCACTTGGGCCCTGAAGGCTCCCCTTACTTTGTCCCGTCACCCTCCCATCTTGGGAGACGAGAATGGATGCTGGCGGGACTGGGAAGGAATGGAAAGCCGGCCTGTGGGTGGCAGATAGGGATTCAGAGGGTCGGCTCCCTCCACAAAGCCACCCCTCGGTTGAGGGGGGTCCCATCGCCGTCCCATCTTATCTTTGCAGGTACCCCGTGAGCCTGTCGTCGGACCTGGAGTGGCGGCCCGACCGGTGCCAGGACGCGAGCGAGGTGCAACGCGACCCGCGCGCGGGCTCGGCGCCGCTGGCTGAGGACGTGCAGGTGGACCCCCGCAAGGACTCGCAGAGCAGCTCGGAGCGCTTCCTGGAGCAGTCGCACTCGTCCATGGAGCGCGCCTTCGAAGCCGACTACGGGCGCTCCTGCGACTACAAGGTGGGGTCGCCGTCCTACCTGGACAAGCTGCTTTGGCGCGACAATAAGCCGCACCACTACTCGGAGCCCAAGCTCATCCTGGACCTGTCGCACTGGAAGCAGGCTGCCGGGGCGCCCCCCAGTGCCGCGGTGGCCGCGGTGGCGGCAGACGCCGGGCCGCGCGACGACGAGCCGGCCAGCCTCTTCCTGGAGATCGCGCAGTGGGTCAAGAGCACGCAGGGCGGCCCGGAGCGCGCCAGCCCGCCCCCCGACGCCCCCGAGCGCCGCCTGTCGGCCGCTCCACCCGGTCGCCCCGCCCCCAGGGACGGGGGCGCCAGCCCCCAGTTCGACCTGGACGTGTTCATCTCCCGCGCCCTGAAGCTCTGCACCAAGCCCGAGGACCTGCCGGACAACAAGCTGGGCGACCTCAATGGCGCGTGCATCTCCGAGCACCCTGGCGACCTCGTGCAGACCGAGGCCTTCTCCAAAGAAAGGTGGTGAGGGCGGAGGGGGCGCTCCCGGCCACCGGGAGAACATTCCGGGGAAGCCGGGCCTGGCAGGAGGGCGATGGCGGCCTCCCCGGCAGCTCCCCTCCCCTCCCGCCCCTCTCTGCTGCCTTGGGGTTAGCGGAACACAGAAAGGATCCGAGGAGCGAGAGGAATGTCCTTAAACTGCCTTAATAACTAGCCTTTAACCTCTGGGAGCGGGTTTGAACAGGAGCCTAGTGTGGGGGTTGATCACTTTCGCAGCGAAGAGGGGGCCCTTGCGTTTTCCTAAGCGGTGGTGGCGCGCAGGGGAGAAGCAAGTCTAAGATGGCCTGCAGGCACCACCCGTGTGGCTTCCCACGGAGAGGAATCTTGCGGGCATAGCGTTGAAACCAGCTGGCCCAACTAGCCTTGACTGACAGATGAGGAAAGCCAGTGAGGCCCAGAGAAGCCAAATGACTTGCTTAGGCAATCAAGGCCTAGTCAGTGTCAGGGCAAGCCTCGAATTCCGGTCCCCTGGCCCTCAGGCAGGTGTCTGTACACTAAGCGATGTCTTCCTCTACTGGGGTCACTCTGGCTTTTCACTCAGAAAACTTGATTCAAAGTGTTCCTTCCTTGGACATTACCATCCGACCCATCCTGTGTGCTTTTATTCAGAACCATGTCCCGTGAATGCTGAAATTGGAAACGGGGCTAGCTTCTTTCCCCTCATCACCAAGTATAATTTTTTTTATGGCTCCTCAAGTACTTAAATATTCCCAGCTGCCTCACCACCACCACCACCCCCTGCCCCCAGACTCCTGCCTCACCCCTGGGTGCTCTGAAATCTTGGTTTCAGATCAGGCCAGATTGGGGTTTGTGGGTGAAGAACTCATTCTCCCAGGCCTGGGCACCCAACTTCTCCAGAATGTCCTATGCACTTTCCTGACACCTGCACAGATGGAAAGACACAGCTCTAGTTCCCAAGGGAATGTCATACACGGGTGAGTTTGAAGACAGCAACTCCAAGAAACCCTCCAGCCCACCCCACCCTCCACCCCCACAGACACAGCCCCTCTCCAAGCCTACCTGGGGAACTAACCTTCTCATCCCGAGAAAAAGGTGCCTGCCCTGGAGCAGATGCATTAGGAGAGATTTCACATAGGACCCATTTGGCTTCCTTAATATTGCCTTTGATTTTGATCACCCATTTAGCCCTGGCAAAGAGCAGGCCCTGAAGAAAGGCATTGGAGAGCGAGGGACCCTGGGGACAAGAAATGCAGGAAGGTGGGAAGGTATGAAAGATGGGGTGCCAACAGTGAGGGCCCTCAGGGATTAGGCATGAGAGTGGGGACCCCAGAACCGAAGAAAGGACTCAGAGCCACCGTGTCCTTCCTGGCTTAGGCCAGGATGGGTTTGGACCATGCAAAACCAGAGGTGCCCTTGCACACAGAGCCGAGGGGCCCAGAATGTGTGCACAGCAGGCCCTCAGCAGAAGCATGCAATCTAAACCGTGGACGTGCTCTGCCATTTCCACCACTGGCATTCAGCTCCCCCTAAAGAGGCCCACAGGAAACCTAGCCGATCTGTAAACAGAAGAGTCCCCAGTGCTGATCTTAGGCCGTGTTCACCCTCACCTCAACAGCACCTTAAATCTAAACAGCTAACTAGGATCTGTACATCGAAACCTGCAACACGTTAGAAAATTATATTTAAAAGCAATTCATCATACTGACCGATTTTTAAATGGAAAAATATGTAAATAGGAAGTATTTGGGTTTCTTTTTTTTTTTTAAAGAAAAGAAAGTGTATACCACTCCTCATGTGCCACTTGTCCTCAGAGGGCGGCTTTACTTTTTTGGTAAAGGAACAAGCTGCTGACCTTGACCAGGAGTTCATATATAATTGTTATTACAGAGGAATTGCTATTACTATTCATGTTTTAAAAAAAAAAAATCTATTAAACATTATTAAACTTCATTGGGATGGGCCAAATAAAGTTTTATTGGAACATAGATTCATTTGTTCATTTACTTATCATCTCATCCGTTTAGAAGTTATCTGATCCTGTCTTTGACATTGGTTAAGTCATTGGAGCCTGCCTGGCTTCTCCCTGCATTCATGAGGTCCAGGGTTTTGAGGGGTTGAGGTTGAAGAGGAGGAGAGGGGAGAACCTACAGACTGGTAACCATGGAAGTCATTCCAGAATCACCTGGGTCAGGCCCGGTGTCCATACTGTAGATTTCAAACCGTCTCCGAGAGCCAACACCAAACCTTCTGACCAAGGCTGGTGCTTAGCCCAGCAGCTTCTGCCACTTGGGGCCTGATCTGTACAGTAAGGAAAATGAGATGGGGCACAGGCTTAGTTTCCTTAAGAGGGAAACCCTGAGACAAGTAATTTGGGAGTGAGAGGAAAGACCTCGGGAGACTCTGGTGGGATATGGGGCAGTGACAGTGAGGAGGAGGAGCCAGTAAAGTGTGCGTGTCAGCATTTTGGGCAAAGCAGCTGAATCCGAGTGGGAAGGTCCATTAGGGGGAGCAGAACACCCCCTCGGGGTATTCCCCCCGTGCCCATTCTTGGCCAGTAACCATGCCCATTCTTGGCCAGTAACCATGCTCCCGGCCTGTTACCTCCCTAGAACCACTAGCCTGTCCCGAAGCTCAGCAGAACAGGCTGCAGTGGCCAGAGGAAGGCCACAGGCAAAAGGACACAGGTACTGGCAGGTGGAAGTTGGAGTTATAGAACGATGAAGACCAAAAGGATCTCGGTAAAGCACGAACACCCACAGCTGTCAATAGTGGGATTTTTTTTTTTTTGCCTTTTGGTCGTTTTAAGGGTCACACCCACGGCATATGGAGATTCCCAGGCTAGGGTTCTAGCAGGAGCTGTAGCTGCCGGCCTATGCCACAGCCACAGCAATGCAGGATCAGAGCTACGTCTGCCACCTACACCACAGCTCACAGCACCGCCGAATCCTTAACCCACTGAGCAAGGCCAGGGATTGAACCCGCAACCTCATGGTTCCTAGTTAGATTCTTTAACCACTGCACCACAACAGGAACTCCAATAGTGGAATTTAATGTGCAGAGGGTTCAGGACACAGGCTGAGAACACCTGCTAATGTTGGCAGTGGGGTTTTCTCAACCCTTATCTTCTCCTTCCTGTCTGCAAGAATGGAAACTGGTCACAGGGCAGGGAACTGCAGGTAAATCCCCAGTAAAGAGAGGTGAAATAAGCCGCAGGTTGTAAAAGAGGCTAGGACCTGGGATCCTTTGTCAGAGTGCTGGCCCTGGACAGATTAAACTTGATTAAACTTGATTGCGATGGGCCAAATAAAGTATCATCTCTTGTATCATCTCTTGCGTGATAGGATACAAAGAAATTTTAAGTGCAGCCATTATGGAAAACAGTATGGAAGTTCCTTTAAAAATTAAAAATAGGAGTTCTCGTCATGATGCAGCAGAAATGAATCCAACTAGAAACCATGAGATTGCCAGTTCCATCCCTGGCCTCGCTCAGTGGGTTAAGGATCCAGCATTGCCGTGAGCTGTGGTGTAGGTCGCAGACACAGCTCGGATTCTGCGTTGCTGTGGCTGTGGCGTAGGCCAGCAGCTGTAGCTTCGATTGGACCCCTAGCCTGGGAACCTCCATATGACCCTAGCATGGCCCTAAAAAGCAAGTAAATAAATAAATAATATAAAATTAAAAATAGAGTTACCATATGATCCAACAATCCTACTCTTAGCCATGTATCCAGAAAAAATGAATGGAAACTCTAATTCAAAAAGGCATATTTACAGCAGCCAAGACGTGGGAGCAATCTAAATGTCCATCGACAGAGGAATGGATAAAGAAGATGTGGTACACACATACAATGGAATACTACTCACCCATAAAAAAGAATGAAAGAATGCCATTTGCAACAACATCGATGAACCAGATGATCATACAAAGTGAATTAAGTCAAAGACAAATATTACATGATATCACTTCTATGATATCTGAAAAAAATGATATAAAGGAACTTATTTACAAAGCAGAAACAGACCCACAGACATAAAAAATAAACTTATGGTTACTGAAGGGGAAAGTAGGGGGAGGGATAAATTAGGGATTTGGTGTTAATAAATACCACTGTTATATATAAAATAGATAAATGGAGCTCCTGTTGTGGCTCAGCAGTAATGAACCCAGCCAGTGTCCACGAGGATACAGGTTCAATCCCTGGCTTCACTCAGTGGGTTAAGGATCCTGCATGGATTATGTAATGGGGCTCAGATCTGGTGTTTCTGTGGCTGTGGCGTAGGCCAGCGGCTATAGGTCCAATTCAACGCCTGGCCTAGGAACTGCCATAGGCCATGAGTGCACCCTAAAGAGAACAACAACAAAAAAAGATAAACAAGGACCTACTGTATATTCCATGTCTTGTAACAACCTATAATGAAAAAGAATCCGAAAAAGAATACGTAACTGAATCACTTTGCTGTACACCCAAAACACTAAATCAACTGCAATAAAAAAGAAGAATAAACTATAAAGTGACTAAAAAATAACCACAGGCACGTGCAAATTGAGGCAATTATGAGCATTAGGATAAAAAATGTTACAAACAAACTGCCACTTCTGAGGTGCTGAGAGCAAAGGCAGAATGCTATACATGAGCCCTACGCAAGGCACCACCCCAAGGAGGTGAGCTACGGCTCGTAACCAACCCATGGATCGGTCCCTACCATCACCTCATTTAAGAATCCAAGCAGCAGCTCTCAGAGAATGAGCAAGGACACCTCTTTCTTTTATCTTTTTCCCTTTCCTTCCTTCATTCCTTCCTCCCTCCCTCCCTCCTTCCTTCCTTTCTCTCTTTTTCTTCCTTCCTTCCTTTCCTTTTTCTTCCTTTCTTTCTTTCTTTCCCCCTTCCTTCCTTCTTTCTTTCTTTATGGCCACTCCCACAGCACATGGAAGTTCCTGGACCAGGGACTGAATCCAGGACACAGCTGCAAATGACACCACAGCTCTGCCAGTGCCCGATCTTTTAACCACGGCGCTGGGAGGGAGATAGAACCTGCGCCTCCACAGCAAGCCAAGCCAACTGCAGTCAGATTCCTAACCCACTGTGCTGCAGTGAGAACTCCAAGGGCAACTGCTGCTTCCTGCCTTGGTTCCCTTGTGCTGCAGTGTGAGCCCCAATAAAGCCTTGCCTGAAATTCCCATCTGGCCTCTTCTCAATTTCTGTTGAATAAAGAATCCAAGGGCCCAGGTCAGTAACAGTACAACCTAAGATGAGTTGCTCCCTAAGCAACTCGCAGCTTTTACATTCAGTCTCCTAAACATCCCAAGCCCACCATCAGTCTCCATCTCCAGTGTCGCCAGAATTCAGCCTCTGTCTGCCGGTGCCAAATTGAAACGCAGAGACAGAGTTTTGGGTAAAGGAGAAAAAAATAGCTCTGTTGCTTTGCCAGGCAAAGGAGGGTTACGGCAGGCAAAGACTGTGCCCGCCCCCCCCTTGGAAAGAATTGCAAGGAGTTTTATAGTAAAAAGGAGAAAAACGGGTTTTCAGATAGGAATCAGGATTGGGTTTTCAGATAGGAATCATGCATTCTTCTTTCTTTGGGGGAATCTTAGTCATCAAAACTGGAGTCAGATGTTTATGAGAGTGGTCTTCTGGGTTACTGCCTAGAATGACAGTATTTGCAAAAAGGGCATATTGATCAGAGATTAGAACATACTAGGAAAGTTCCTGAAAAACATCATGTGCTAATAATCTTTAACCCATGGGCAATTGTGCTCAGGGTACCTAATCTTTAGCTTATGGGTGATTGTGTTTAGGGTGCAATTAGATCAGGGAGAAGGACAAGGAAGGACTCTAAGCTGTTCAGTTTTAAAGTATTTATTTCTAAAAGAAGCAGAAGGAATATAGCTTTTCTTTTAGATGTTCAAGATGCCTGTGTGTATTATGATGTGTCTTCCTTGAGAGGGAACCAGAACCCTGCCCCAAGGCCGTACTGTTGTTGCTTGACTGTTCCCTCTTTCCCTGATCAGCAACTGTCTGAACCTGTCCCTAGGAACTCAGGGAAGGTCATGGTGGCTGAACAAGGCCCATTTCCTAAGGACAAGAAATAGGGGACACAGAAAGGCCCTTGCGCCCAGGAGCCCCATAGGGCCGTGTCCGGGATCGCTAGTCCCACTGATCCAGCTCTGGGGTCAGCAATCCTGTTCACAGCTGAGAAGCTTTGGTGTCAAACTAACGGGAGTCATTGTGTGAGAACCTAATGGCAGGCCTGTGGTGTGAGCGCAAGAGCTGTGTTCTTGCCCGTGCCCAGGGCCACTTTGATAGCTGACACTTGAATTTGTACACTAAGACCTTCACCAAGACCATGAAAAACTCTTCCAGGTTTTGACATTCAAGATCTCAGAGTTCAAGTCACTCAGCCTCTACTGATGTCTCTTTCTTGATCTGCACATACACAACTACCAGGTATGTTAACGCTATGCCTTGATACCTCTTAGCCACCCAGGAGCTAATTCCCATGGGAATGTACAGTTGACCCTTGAGCAACAGGAGTCTGAACTTCATCGGTCTACTTAGATGTGAAATTTTTTCTGTAAGTGTATACTGCTGTACTACACGATCCACAGTTGGTTGGATCTGCAGATCTGGAGCAATCGGCCATAAAGTTATGTGCAGATTTTCCTCTGGGTGGGGGTCAGTGCCCCCAAACTCCACTGCTGTTCAAGGGTCAACTGTACCAGGGCCTGCTGTGTGAATCCTCTGCTGCATAGTGACATTGAATATAGGTGTGTCTGCTGCAGTTCTAAAGTTGTGTGAGAGTCTAATGTGCAAAATATAGCCAAGCTGAGGCAACACAGTTTGTAATAGAGACCTTACTGGGTAAAATATGCCAATGTATCTTTAAGAATATGCAGCATTATTAAAATACAATAATAAAAATAATATGCATCCCAAGGCAGGTGTTAGGCAATCTAACACCTGAGAGGCCTGTCCTTATTAAAGCCCAGTCTGTTTAGGAAAGCCTGGATTGTCACCAAATTTGTAAGCTAGCTCCTCTCTCATTCTGTCAGCATGGTTGTTACCACGGGGGCAATCATGCCATATGCGTGACGGATTGCTTGGGAAGCATTCCTTTCCAGAGACATCAGAGTCATACTGGAACACCACGCTGAGGGCTTCTGAGGAGCCCCCTGTCTGTGCAGCCAGGGGAATAAGGACCACACAAAAGCAAGAGGCAGGGCTGAGACCTGAGGATGCAATAGTCAGGCTGAGCCCCGGCCAGGTCCGGTCCTTGGAAGATGGTTCTCCGGGGGCTCTGCGGGTGAGAAGGAAGGGAAATGCCAGGCTCTTCTCCCACGGGTTCCCACCACGTGTGATTAGAGAGTGTGCTGACTCTTTGCCTGTGCCAACCTGACTGGGCCACGGTGACAGTCAAACATCACACTCGATGTTCCTTTAAGAGTGTTTTGGACTGAAATTAACATTTAGAGCCTTGGGCTCTGAGTAAGGCAGATGGCCCTCTGTGCTGTAGGTGGGCCTCATCCAATGAGTTGAAGGCCTGAATAGAACCAAAAGCTGACCTCCCCAAGCAGGAAGGAAATCTGCCATCAGACAGCCCTGGGCTTAAACTACACTGTCAGCTCTTCCCTGGGTTTCCAGCCTGCGGACCCACCCCACAGATTTCAGGTTTGTCAGCCTCCATAATTGTGTGAGCCAATTCTTTAAAATAAACCTCTCTCCCTCCCTCCCTCCTTCTTTATCTTTCTGCGCGCGTGCACACACACACACACACACACACATACGCACCTTATTGGTCCTGTTTCTCTTAGAAGCCTACTAATAAAGAGGAGTAAGACTTTGCATGTACCATCCATTTAATGCTCACCACAACCAAGGAGGCAGATGTCATTAAATCCATTTTCCTGCTTTTTCTTTTTTTTAAGGCCACACCCACGGCATATGGAAGTTCCCAGACTAGGGGTCGAATTGAAGCTACAGCTGCATCTGCGACCTACACCACAGCTCACGGCAATGCCATATTCTTAACCTACTGGACGAGGTCATGGATTGAACCTGCATCCTCATGGATACCCGCATCCTCAGTTACCACTGAGCTACAACAGAAACTCCCAAAACCCAGTTTTTAAATGAGGAAACTGACATACGGAGAAATTAAATAATTATCTAAGGTCTGTATAACATAGGCTTTCAGAGCAGGAATAATAGAGACAGACGGCCTGTACTAGAATTCTCACTCTACCACTTACTCCCTGTGTGACCTGAGGCAAGTTACCTAATCTTTCTGTGTCTTAGTTTCCTCATCTGTAAAATGGGGATAATAATAATAATACCCATCGCATAGAATCATTGCAAAGAATAAAGAAGTAAAAATGTGTAAAGCACTTAACTGTTTGCACATTACAGTGTTTGCATGTAGAAAGTACTTTGTAAGTATTTGATAAGTAATTAAAATAAATAAGATGATCCTGACAGTAAGCGGTGGATCCAAAATTCATACCCGAGCATTTTATTTTTTTATATAATTTTCTACTTTTATTTTTTGGCCTTTTTAGGGCTGCACCCATGGCCTGTGGAGGTTTCCAGGCTAGGGGTTGAAATGGAGCTGTAGCTGCCAGCCTACGACACAACCATAGCAGCAAGGGATCTGAGCCACGTTCGCAAGCTACATCACAGGCCATGGCAATGCCAGATCCTTAACCCACTGAGCGAGGCCAAGGATCAAACCTGTGTCCTCATGGATACTAGTCAGATTCATTTCCACTGAGCCATGACAGGAACACTTTACCTGAGTTTTCAACCTTCCTCTACATCAAATATGTGGAAAAGCCACATCTCCATTAAAAACAAAAATCAACTGGAGTTCCTACCATAGCCCAGTGGGTTAAGAATCGACAGCAGCAGCTCAGTTCAATCCCCAGCCCTGCACACTGGGTTAAAGGAGCCAGTGTTGCCACAGCTGCAGCTCAGGTCACAGCTACAGCTCAGATACAATCCCTGGCCCAGGAACTTTCATAAGCAGTGGCTGCAGCCTTAAAAAAAAAAAAAAATCGACAACAAAACTGCATTCTTTGGCATATTTGCCCAGCCCACGACCTCCATTCTCTGAGATATATTCTCCCATCAGTTCACAGAGGAGGCCTGTGCGACCCTCCTCCCTCACCCTTCTCACCTGCCCCGACCCCCGGCGAATGGACCAGAGCACACACCTGACCCAAACTGGGCCAATCATATTCTCTGTCCTGGGAATTTAGTTTGAAGGTGAAGAGACAGGCATTCCCATTGTGGCTGAGCAATAACGAAACCAACCAGTATCCACGAGGATGTGGGTTCAATCCCTGGCCTTGCTCAGTGGGTTAAGGATCCGACATTGCCCTGAACTGTGGTGTGGGTCACAGATGCGGCTCAGATCCTGCGCTGCTGTGGCTGTGGCGTAAGTGTAGGCCAGCAGCTATGGCTCTGATTTGACCCCTAGCCTGCGAAATTCCATACGCCGCCATGTGCAGCCCTGAAATGCAAAAAAAAAAAAAAAAAAAAAAGGAAAGAAAAGGAAAAGGAAAAACATGCAGAGACATTTGTCAGGGTTTTCTGTTCCTTGAACTGAGGACACACCAACCTGAGAACTGTGGTGTGACCAATTCACTGCAAAGCTTTAATTACAGAGCGAGAGGAATAAAGCAGGAAGAGAGGCAGAGAGCGAGACAGAGAAACTGCCCTCGCGCCAGTCAGGTTTCTCCCAGTTTCAGTCCCTCATGGGGACCTCACTGCATCTCCTGCCCCAGTTTCCCATCCGTTACCTCGTGACCTCAGAAGAACACCCCTCTGTGTGCCTCTCCCTGGAGTGGACTCTCTAACTGCAGCTGAGAAGAGCCATGACTCAGCTGCCTTCCCCCCACCCCAGCCCTGTGATGAACCCCTACGCCAGATCTGGACGTGGGGGAGCCTTATTCCCCGGCATCCATTCACACGTTGGCATAAGTAGCTCATCACAGCAGCTCCGTGAGCGGTGCCTTGCGCAAAGGGAAGAGACTGTGCAGTACTTCCATCAGGTGACAGGCTGTAGGAAGGATTTACATAAAGCTCTCGCCTACATCTAAAGCAGCTACAGAGGGAAGAAGCCAGGTCATGGAAACAACCTAAATGCCCATCGACAGAGGACTGGATAGGGAAGATCTGGTACATACACACAATGGAATATTACTCAGCCATTAAAAGGAACGAAATACCAACATTTATAGCAACATGGATGGACCTAGAAATTATCATGCGAAGTGAAACCAGTCAGACAATTAGACAGCAACACCCAATGTTACCGCTTACATGTGGAAACTAAAGAGACACAATGAACTTCTTTGCAGGACAATGACTCACAGATTTTGAAAAACCTTGGTTTTTCAAATAAGACAGTCTGGTGGGTGGGGGGTGCACATTTTGGTTTGGGACACAAAATCTATCAAATTGACTTGTGATGATCTTTGTACACCTGTAATTGAAATAAAATTCATTAAGTTATTTAAATAAAAAAGCTCTCGCCTGGGTCCAAATTGGGTGGCCTCAACCTCGGGAGAGGTGTAATGAATGCCAGGTGGGAGGGGAAGATGTGGCAGGACCTCAAGGGCAAATTCATCTTCTTGGAAATCCTGCCAAGGGCTGAGGCGACCTGAGCGGGGCAGAGGTCAGTCAATGGCAAGAGACGCTGCATCTACAAGCCGGATTCCCTCATGGTTTTCAACCACCGTCTAATTCAGTAGCCACTGGCCATGTGT
Source organism: Catagonus wagneri (assembly GCA_004024745.2). Classification (NCBI taxonomy): domain Eukaryota; kingdom Metazoa; phylum Chordata; class Mammalia; order Artiodactyla; family Tayassuidae; genus Catagonus; species Catagonus wagneri. The sequence continues at coordinate 3,832,584 of PVHT020000283.1, read as the reverse complement.
GGCGACTGAGCCATTGAAGAGTGGCTGGATTGAATTAAGATGTGCTGTAAGAGTCAAATACACACCTGATCTCAAAGATTTAACACCCCACCTCAAAAGAATGTAAAATATCTCATTCATATTTACTTATATTGATTGATATATATTATATAAATATTGATTTATATATATATACCAATGTTGATTGATTTACATATATCAATATTGATTTATATATCAATATTGATTTATATATATCAATATTGATTGATTTATAAATATTCATATTTATTTATATAACTTTTGGTAGTGTATTTTAAAATATATTAAAACTAACATCACCTGTCCTTTTTTACTTTTTTAAATATGAGTAATACAAAAGTTTTAAATTACATAAGTGCCCCACAATATGACTTCTGTTGGATAGCACTCTGACTCTCTCATTGGGAACAAACTTCAAAAGACCTGGACACCAGGCTGTTGGTATAATTAAACTTCCATCAAAATCTGTGAACAGGAGAGTTTACCCAGCCAAAAAACGTCCTCTGACTATAGGAAGGAGAAGAGCCACAGCTGTTTTTACTAAATGGATCTCATTAAATTAATTACTTTACCACTGGACAGCTCATTCAATGCCCTCAAGGAGTTTTAACAAAATCAGCAGGGTTAGAGCAGAAAGAGACCATCTACCAAATCTTACCCTAGAGATAAGGTTGTAGATTCAGGGAGGCTTGCTGATCCGAGTATATATAGCAAACTGGTGGCTCCTGACTCATAATCTCCTGCTATTCCTGCTACAGCATGATGCCTTATCTCAGGGCTTGAGGCATTCGCCGTGGCTGGCTATCCAAAAGTCATTTCCAGCACCCTTTCCTTTAGTCTAATGTCCCTAGAGGCTGAAAACCATGTTTTTCCAAACTTCCTGGAACCACGTGACCCAGTTCTGGTCAATGAGATATAAAGAGATGTTTCCTAAGAAGCTTCTCAATACTCATGAGAAGAAAATCTTTTCCCTCTGCTTCTTTTTTTTTTTTTTTTGAATTTGGATGCAATGCTGGAACTGCAGCAGCCATTCTGAGATCATGAGGCAACAATCCAAAAGACAAAAAAGTCAAACCGTGGAGATTAGAAAAACAAAAAAGAGAGGGATAAAAGGAGCCCAAGTTTATAATGACGTTATTGAACCAGCTCTAGAATTGCCTACATTTAGATTTTTTGTTAAGAAAATAATGAATACCTTTATGATTAAGCCAGTTTGTCTTCAGTTCCAAGTCTACAAGTTTTCTTTTACTTGCAGCTGAAAGTATCCTGGTGAATAAAGACTTACCTGAAGTCCCCTGATTCCTCCAATATCATATTCTGCTTCACTGTTGCAATCTGGACCCCTAAAGCTTAGTAAACTCTTGACTGACCTCAGGGGTATATTTCTGCTCAGTGTTATGCCTTTTATTGCAAAGAACCTGGCTTTTCCTAGAACGTACGAACAAAAGTTCCAAACCACAATGGGTGATGGACTCTCTTGTAGTCTCTATATACAGCCATATGTTGCTCTCCTGCCAGCCAGGGAAGTCTTCCTGCTTTATATACTGTGTCCTTAACCTAGAGTTCTCTAGCCATCCTGTCCCTCCAGCCTATTTCCTGAGATGTTTACCAGACACTTAGCTCCTCTCACAAATAGCCTCAGCTCACTCCCTTTCAAGTCCTCCTCCCTGGCTTTTACTTCTGCTCCTACCTCCCACCTTTGCATTTTCTGGGAAAAATAGACATCTATCCAGAGAAACTCCCATCTGCCAGCCCTGTTCACTCATGATTTCCAGCCACTGGCCTATTCGGTAGCCAATTGAGATGTGCTCTGAGTGTTAAACGCACACCAGATTTCAAAGACTTAGTCCCTACCTCCCTTCCACAAAAGACTGTAGAATTTCTCAGAATTATTTAAATTGATAACATATTAAAATTACAACATTTCTGAAACTGTATTAAATAAAATGTATTAAAACTAAATTTACTTGTCTCCTTTTTCTTTTTGCCCCCATACCTGTGGCATATGGAAGTTTCCAGGTTAAGGGTCAAATCAGAACTGCAGCCACCAGCCTACCCCACAGTCACAGAAATGCTGGATCCGAGCCACATCTCTGACCTACACCACAGCACAAGGCAACGCTGGAGCTTTAACCCACTAAGTGAGGCCAGGGATTGAACCTGCCTCCTAACAGAGACAACACTGGGTCCTTAACCTGCTGAGCCACAATGGAAACTCCTCTTTTTGCTTTTTAAAATGCGCTTGGCTAATATAAAAGCTTTGAATTACATAGGTGCCCTATATTATACTTCTGTCAGCCAGCACGGTTCTGGAATGCTCTTATGGCTGATTGTGGCCTTAATCCTTTGGCAATAAATAATATTTAATTTCAGTGAGCTCTTCATCTTCTCAAGCTAAAGGAGTGACTCCATGGCTGTACTCCAGGTCCCATGCAGTCCATGTGGGGCATGTCTCTTTCAAATCAAATCAAATCATAAAATTGTTGGCCTCCAAAAGATTGTTTGCAAACCTACTTAAACACCTTAAACAAACAACAAAAAAAGTGATATTTTATTAAACAGAACCTATAGTTCCTCTCAAAACCTGAAGACCAGAAGCAGAATCAGGCCTCACGAGGAACTAAACAGAAGTCCTGAGGAAGCAAGAATCAGAGTTCTTCTCTTCACCTCCCTTTGCTGAGGGTTTTATTATCTCATCTCTTGGCCCAATCGCTTGCATTTCACCCTGAACCTGAACGTCCTTACACTTCATCTGAGTTTAGCAAAATCAATCACTGAAGTCACCAGAATAGAGTGGGGGATCGAGATGACCTGCTTACCAGATTACAGGTAATTTATTTTATCTCCAGTGGTGCCAGACACTGCATTTTACATTTGGATCCCATCGCTCTGAGCTGTGATTTATTTATTAGACTTGACAAGGAGAGGAGTCTGCCTGGTACACATAGAGGAAATTTCAGTCTGAAACAGAAAGCAGAAGGAGCTGTACAAAGGGTAGCCAATGATGTAATGGGAGGTAGGGAACAAGCTTGCAAGATTAGGGCAAAAGCGAGGGAATTTATTAAGATAACTCATTATTGCAAAGATCTGCATATATGGAAGACTGTAGAAACAAAACTTCATTCCTTAAAACTCTAATGAGACTTGCTCAGATGAAGAAAAAAGAAAAAGAAAAAGGCAGCCAAGGCAAGACCTCTCATGAGAATGGTAGATACTCCCCAAACAGGCTGAACAAACTCTGCAGAGAAGACCCCCTCACTGATCCTCCTGCTCCAGTCTATACCGGAGCCAACAGCTCTTACCTCCCAGTCCTTCCATCCTTGCAAGGCATCTTGTTACCTGGAAGGAACCACACATTGCACTAGCATGAGATCCTTCACCAGCTAGATTGAGAGCAAGACCCAAGAGAAAGGGTTAGAGGTCAGACCAGTTTGGGTGAGTTGAGCAGGACAAGGGTGAGCTTGCAAATGAATTAAGAATATAGCAGAATATACTATCCCTAAATAAGCCACTTTGGCCTGGAGATTATTTTGAGCTGAAGGCAATTAAAAAGAAAGAAGGCCAAGAGGGCTCTCTCTACCTTTCCTCTTTTCTTCCTAAAGGGAGGATATAAATGTTCCTTTTACTGGAGACGATTCTTATCAACCATAGGAAACCGAACAAACCTCCCGCAATTTCCTCCCAATCACCTTCTTGCCACTTGCCACCCTGGAAGCCTGAACCTGCTTTCCTCTCCTTTGTCCCATCATTCCTCAACAGATGCATTGTCCTCTGTTGAAGATGCTATATAAGCTAGAGTTCCAAGCCACTGTTTTGAGTTATTCTTCATTTTGGGTTTCTCCCATGTGAAACCGCATGTTAATGAATTATTTTTCTTTAAATCTTTTCGTTAGATTCCCACCTGAAATCCTAAGATGAGTTCCCATTGTGGCTCAGCGGAAACGAAACTGACTAGCATCCATGAGGATGCAGGTTCAATCCCTGACCTTACTCAGTGGGTTAAGGATCCAGAATTGCCATAAGCTGCAGTGTAGTTCACAGATGCGGATTGGATCTGGCATTGCTGTGGCTGTGGTGTAGGATGGCAGTTGCAGCTCCGATTTGACCCCTAGCCTGGGAAACTCCATATGCCACAAGTGCAGCCCTAAAAAAATAGTAATTCTAAGATGAATAGAGGGACTTGATGAAGGACGTTGAGCTGTGCTGAGAATGAAAGGAGAATTTCCACAAGGAGAGGCGAGAAAGGGCCCTCTGGACAGAAAACTATTTCTGCACAGAGACTCTGAAATCCATGCGGAGAAGGAGAGCCAGGTCAGACCACGAGAGAAGATGGAAGGGTGGGGATGATGGAGGAGCATTCGGATCAGCAACCCTGGGAAACAGGGGGCCGCTGAGCTTGACCTTCATTTCTTCCACACCTGGAGCCTTTAGTATTTTCCTGGGTTGGCCTGGTCATAATATGCAGCCCCGTCACAGATCCCTCTTTGGTAGTGAAGCCCAAGTTGACCATTTCTCCTTCTAGAAAGAATACTGCCATGTTTCCCAGGCGGGTGGCTGGGCAACTAATCTAGTCCTGTGGTAGCCGGAGCAATGGAACAGCGTTTCTTGTCTGTTCTCTAGCTTGACGGTGCACGCCTCCCAGCCTTAGCCAGTTTTGTCCCCATGTGTGCACTGAAGAAGAAGTCATCTTGGCCACCTTGGGGCACCTACCATGTCCCCCGTCTTCAGCTCAGGCTCTAGAGGCTGTGTTTGCTGTGAGGCCCCTGGGATCCATGTCCAAGCAGCAGTAGCTGCGGGGGAGTTACTGTGAAGCCCCCCTCAGAGAGCCCCTTCCTGTGGCTGTCCGAGCTTCTTGCGAATTCCATAAATACAGCCATTCTGCCTCTTCCTGCCTCTTCCTGTGGCTTCAAGTCTTCCTTCCCCTGGACAAATGGAGGAGTCCCCTGCCTCTGAGCACGCAGCCCTGTCTGCTCCCTGGGACTCAAGCCAGAATCCCTGCTGTGCAAGTGAGAATCAGGTCACTTCCTTGGCTTTTCTCTTCTAGAAAGAAAGTCTGTGGCCTTCAAAGACAGAGAGGGGACATCCTGCCAGGTTAGGCGACTGGGCTTCATGAAGTTTAGAAATAGTCCGGCCTGGCTGTGGAGGGACCATGGCACAGCCCACCAGATGTTCCCAGCTGTTCCCACCCACCTCAGCCTCCCGCAGGCCACTCAGCCTAGAAAGGCAGGAGCCCAGCCTCCGTGCCCAGAACAGTTGCCAGCAGGCCACACTCACCGTTAACACCTCCAGCGGCTTTCTCAGAAAACCTCCTAGCTGCTTTGTGTAATTTTTGTTTTCCCTTTTCTTGTCGCCCCCACACCACCTTGCAGGGGTCACTGGCTGAAATCAATCTCCTCGGTGTCTCCCTATCACTTATTCCCTCACCTGCTGCAATCCATTCCAGAGGAGACTTTTCTTTTATAGGAAGCCGTCAAAATGCCAGAGACGCCATCAGTATTAACGACCTGGAATTCTAGGAATTGACTCTGCCAGGGGGAGCATTCCTGGGTAGGCTGGGCTGATGGGTCAGAATCAAGTTCAGAGTTCTCTAAGCACCAGCTCAGTCCTACTGTCTGTCAAACTGGTCTCAGCCTCAGTGGCAAATTCCAGCTAGGGCCCAGATGAGGCCGGAGCTTCCACCATCTGATACAGTAACAGGTCATAAAGAGAGCAAGAACAAGGAGGACCCCTACAGGAAGGGGCTTCAGAATCCAGGTACACTGAAGGGGTTTCCATCTGGGAGAATTTTTTTTTTTTTGTCTTTTTGCTTTTTCTAGGGCCGCACCTGCGGCATATGGAGGTTCCCAGGCTAGGGGTCTAACAGGAGCTGTAGCTGCCGGCCTTCGCCACAGCCACAGCAACGCGGGATCCGAGCCGCGTCTGCAACCTACACCACAGCTCATGGCAACACTGGATCTTTAACCCACCAAGAAAGGCCAGGGATTGAACCCGCAACCTCATGATTCTTAGTCGGATTCATTAACCACTGAGCCACAACGGGAACTCCTGGGAGAATTTTTTTTATTAGGTAACTAGCTCTGGAGTAACCCCAAGGCAATTCCCCCTCCTGAGCCCCCTGATTTGTACTGTTCATGGTCTTCCTAGAGCCTAAAGCAAGAGTGATGGCCAGAGAGGAAAGAGCTGGAAGACGGCTGTGCCCAGCATCTCACCCTCGCCGAGGACACCACTACCCCACTTCAGTGGGGCCAGACATTGACATTCCCTGCAAAGTGCCGTACTTCACTTTAACTGTTTACGTGGCTCGCAGCACCACGGAGGTTTAATGAGAACCAAGCAAGTGATGATTTAAAGTCCAGTTCAGACTGGACTTCCCTGGTGGCCTGGCAGCTTACCGGGTGTTGTCACTGCAGTGGTTCAGGCTCAATCCCTGGCCTGGGGAACTTCCGCACGCCTAGGGCAGAGTCAGAAATCCCCCGACATTCAGACTGGGATATGGTGACAATGCTCACTTGTCGGAGGCTTTTATTTTAACAGCTGTACTTCCAGTTCAGGGGTGCTGTGAAAAACAATGATTGTGAGTATGGATTATTGTGTGTAAAGACTATGATGCAAGAAATCTTTTCCTCTCCCCTCCTATGGTCCTAAGCTGGGGTCTGTGAATCCAACTGACAAAAGACAGAGAAAAAGGGGCATTCTTTCGTGATGCAGCGGGTTAAGAATCCAGCATTGTCACTGCAGTAGATTGGGTCTCTGCCGTGGCAAGATTTCGATACCTGGCCTAGCAACTTCCACGCGTTGCAGGTGCAACCAAAAAAAGCAAAATTTTCTTTATGTATCTGTACACATGGGAGACAAAAAGAAGTAACTGGCTTGTTAAATAAGTTGACACTTGAATAGCACAGGTTTGAACAGGAAGTGTCCACTTATTCAAGGATTTGTTCCAATTTGTTCCAGTGGTGAATACTACAACACTAGTCAGTCCAGGGTCGGTCAAATGCATGGATGTAGAGGATCCGAGGATGTGAAGGGCCAGCTCTCAATTACGTGCAGATTAACCCCTGCGTTGCTCAAGGGTCAACTGTAGTTGAAGTTAGAGGGTTACATATACCTCTGGGAGGAAAAGAGAGGGGAAAGAAATGCCTTTTAGGAGTTCCCATTGTGGCTCAGTGGTAACAAACCCGACTAGTATCCATGAGGATGTGGGTTTGATCCCCGACCTCGCTCAGTGGGTTAAGGATCTGGCATTGCCATGAGCTGTGGTGTAGGCCTCTGACGCAGCTTGGATCTGGTTCGCCATGACTGTGGTTGAGGTCGGTGGCTGCAGCTCCAATTCGACCCCTAGCCCAGGAACTTCCATATGCTACAGGTGCAGCTGTAAACAAATAGGCAGGCAGGGAGGCAGGAAAGAGGAGAAGAGAAGGGAAGAGAAGAGAAGAGGGAGAAGGAAGGAAGGAAGGAAGGAAGGAAGGGGAAAAGAAAGAAAAAGAAAGAAAGAAAGGGAAAGAAAGAAAGGAGAGGAAAGAAGGAAGGAAGAGAAAGAAAGGAGGAAAGAAAGGAGGGAGGGAGGAAGGAGAGCAAGAGAGAGAAAGAAAGGGAGAAGGAAAGAAAGAAAAGGGAAGGAAGGAAGAAAGAGAGCAAGAAGTGGCTTTTATGGAATTGGGAAAAAGTAAATGAGTTTCTGGCAGAACAGTCAAGAAATAAAGTTTGTGATAATATTTGTTCAAGTATGGGTAAACCTTCCACCCCTTCAGGGCTTCAAAACCCCCTGGGGGAGGGCTTGGGGAAGATTTCCTTCTCATTCTCCCTTCTGGGGGGTAGCTCTGCCCCTGCGAAGGCATTTATGGCATCCTTAGTTCCCCAGAGTTTCTGGCTGTTAATCAGATGAGGGAGGCAGCCCCAGGAAGGCTTCTTTCTGCATCTTTCGATTCTCAGTTGCCTTCAGCTCAAAATAATCTTTATGCCAAAGTGGTATGTTTGGGGGCGGGGGTGCCGATCTCCTTCACAACTGAGAAGGGACAGTTTTCAGTGACCCCCCCCACCCCACCCCCCCGCAGGATGAAGCAGCCCCACGGAGCCGGCACTGCAGGGGTTTCCAGCAGGGGCACTTCGCCCCCACTGTACACCCACCTGCCCACAGCAGCCCTGGCCTTCCTGTAACCCCCTCCCCCATGGCTCCCCGCTCCTTTCTGTTGGGTGTGGGGGGAGACCAGGGTGGGAAGAAGAAGTAATGGCCACTATTAAAGGACACACAGCTTTGGCTTTGCTGCTGTTTTTTTCCAAACCAGCCTGAGAGGTGGGGGGGGGTCAGCTCTGAAGGAAAATTAAGCAATTTTAATAAGGGCTTTGAAAGGCAAACCCCACACACGGAGCAGAGGAGTCAATAGTTCGGAATAGTGGGAGGAGGTGTACTATTTTTAGATATCTCGGGGAAGCTAAGAACTTGCTGGAAAATACCCACAGAACCAGTGTCAGAAGTGAGGGCAGGGGGTGGGGGTGTGAAAGGGAGGGCCGCTTCTCAGATGGGGGCCCGGAAGAAGGCCTCTGCTGTGGGCTTAGGAGGATGTGAGAGCAGAAGTGGGGGAGCCCGCTGAGATGGCGAGGGGTCCGAGGCAATGCTTGTGAAATCTAAGCAGCTGGGTGAGGGAGGCAGGGCTCTGGCTGTGAGACGAAGCCCAGGTTTAAACCTGGCGGGGCTGGTCCCTACAGAGGGAAAAAGAGTGGTTTCTCTCTCGCTGACCTGGACTGCTGGGGGCAGAAATGTGAAGATTTGGGGCACATGTAAGTACAGCAGCAAGAAGACCTGGAGGCCAGGAAGACAGGAGTTCTGCGTCTTGCACCTGCTCTCCTGCATCATCGGCAGTGTGGACGCTGCCCTGTGTCCATCGCAGCATTGAGATAAGCCCCTGAGATGATGGGTCCAGAAGTGTACCATCTTAGGAAGACCTGCACACGTGTGAGTTTCAAAAGATTACTCAACAAAGGCAACAAACTAACAAAGAGGAGTTCCCACTGTGGCTCAGCAGGTTAAGAACCTGATATATATTCGTGAGGATGCGGGTTCCATCCTTGGCCTGGCTCAGTGCGTTAAGGATCCAGCATTGCTGTGGCTGTGGCATAGGCCGGCAGCTGCGGCTCCAATTCTACCCCTAGCCCGGGAACTTCCATATGCCACTGGTGTGGCTATAAAAAAGAAAAAAAAAACAAACCTTCTTTTAAATTTTTTGTAATTTTTTTAAGTTTTAGGGTTGCACCCATGGCATATGGAGGTTCCCAGGCTAGGCCACAGCACAGGGCAATGCCGGATCCTCAACCCACTGAGTGAGGCCAGGAATCGAACCTGTGTTCTCATGGATGCTAGTCAGATTCGTTTCCACTGAGCTATGACAAGAACTCCCAAGAAAGAAAGATTTCTTGACAAGGCGGAGCTAAGGTGGACACACACCTGGATAGAAGGCTCTAGCGCCCACCAGAGCTTTCTTCTGGGCAAGTCCCCATGGCAACGAGAGCTGCCAACAGGACAGGACAGGATTAACACTAAACAAGGCAGATGAAGCACCCGCTATGGTGCCTAGAGCTGGGAAGCAGCATGAGCAAAACGGACCTGCTTCTGCCCAAAAGGACCTCCCAGCCGGTGAAGGGAGCTGGAAACTGACCCACTCACTGTGACTTGGCTGCTCCTAGGCTTCGAGCATTTCCAGCCTGACTCAGGCAAAGTTGCAGGCCAGCATTTCACTTGGGGGCTCTGGTGCCTTCCATCTGGCACTCCTGGGAAGCTGTGCACCCAAAATTGGATCAAATGCCGGGTGATGGAATTACTAGGAAGTACAAGGAGAATTGGGGGTGCTGGGAGGGGGAGAAGCGTGGGCAGCGGGCCAGGAGCGCGGAATTGCTGAGGAGAAAGCAGCCAGCAGCTGCTGCAAAGGCCTGGAGGAGAGAAAATGAGATCTGACTTGATCGAGCGAAGATAAACGGACGGCCAGGACCAGCCTCCTGTCCTGGGTCTGCTGACCACCTGCTCCAGGCTGGAGGGGCTCTGGGCAGTCCCACAGGCCTACAGTGTGGACCAGACTTGCTCTAGGGCCGAGTCAACCTGGTCCCTTCCTTTCTCACCTCCCCCAATGCTTCTACTCAGCTAAATTCTAAAGTTGCCAGCCTCCTAGCTGGGGTCTGTAGGATATGATTACCGGGACTCCAAAATAGAACCAAGCACAAAAACGCAGCCCTCCCACTCCTAGGATGGGGAAGGAAGTGCCACTACTAGAGAACTCTTTCCCCTTTGGGGAGGGGGCTTTGGGATGCTTGTCACCTGTCAAAGGCTAATACAGAGCCCTTGGAAAACAATAGATTTCATACCTTATCAGTCATTGGCACCTCATTGTTACTGAGATTATCTTTTGTGGGTGTGTGTGAGAGAGAGATTTTAGGGCTGCACCTGCGTGGCATACAGAATTTCCCGGGCTAGGGGTCAAATCCAAGCTGCAGCTGCCGGCATACACAACAGTCACCGCAACGTGGGATCTGAGCTGCGTCTGCGACAACGTACACCACAGCTCACAGCAATGCCGGATCCTTAACCTACCACTCAAGGTCAGGGATCGAACCTGTGTCCCCATGGATACTAGTCAGTTTTGTTCCTGCTGAGCCACAGCGGGAGCTCCCGCGACTGAGTTTATCTTAAAAGAGGGGAGATGCCTGGTAGGGGTCTTGGCAGAAAGACCCTGGGAGAGAAGAGAATATGCCCCCAAGAGTGGTAGAAATAGAGCGAGGAGATTAAATCTGTTCTCAGATTAAAGGAGTGGGAGAGGGAAGGAGCCAAGAAGAAGCAATGGAAATGCTTTGGATGTTGTTTGGACAGTGTTTGAACATTGTTCCCAAATATCTAACACGTGACAAATGATAAACAAATAGGATATATTTATTTATAATAATGGTAAAATTATAATGGTACATTATTTGGAAATAAAAATAATGCTAATAAATAGAAAAAAAAAGTGATGGAAAGAGATGCAGAGAAGAAGGGAGAGGGAGAGGCGCCAGAGAGAGAGACTCCTTCCTGAATAATGACATCATGTTTTCCACTTACCTCATCTGGCACCAGCTCTCCAGGGGCTTGTTTTCATATGAATGAGGCTGTTACTCAATTTGCTTTTTGTGTCTTTACCCCCATGAGCTATTTGTTCTAATCAGCGTCTCCAGCAGCACACTCCCTGCCAGCTCCCCTAATTCACAACCCGCCCTTCTGGAGGCCAAGAACAAACACCTATCTGGACATACGCAAAACACACCCACTAAGTGGGAAAACCAAAGGACACAGGAAAGATACGGAATGAGCCTCCCCCGCCCCGACCCCCCGGAAGAGTTCCCTGGAGAAAGGTCCCTGTACCCATCGCGTCTTACTCCCAGCAGGTGGGTCTCTGCCCACTTCTGTACTATTAGACCGGGAAGAGCCACACTCTGCTTCTGAGCCCCTCTGACTTGCAGACCCGGCCCATGAAGACACACTTCCCTCTGAATCAGGAGCAAAATGAAATAAATGAGCAGGAATCAATGAAGTTGAGGAGAAAGAGATGCTGTTTACAAAGGCTGAGCTCTCTGAGCTCTCCTGCAGCCACAGTCTTAATTCCAACTTCAGGCCTCATTGTTCCAACTGACACAGACAACAGGAAATGAGGACATCTGGAGGCTGGGACAATCGGCAAATTGGCAAGTAACGGTCTGAAACTTCGACTGTCCCTCAGAGCCCAGGTCAGGCCTCTCCTCCCTCTAGTCCTCCATTGCCTGAAATTTTTTTTTTTTTTTTGGTCCTTAGGAGTGCCTTTTTGGTACAGAAAAGACCATTCAGGAATTACTTTGATATTTAAAGTTAATACTCAAATCATTCAAAGACCTGCTTTTTAAGTTTCTAAGTTCAAGTTAGAAATAAGTTCTATTTATAAATCTTTCAAATTTCCACCAAAAAATTTGAGTTTTTTTTTAATATAACTTAATTAAATGCCTTTAAATAGTTCAATTGTATTGATGAAGCCAACATACTCAATTTCCTTTTTAAAGTGGCTGGCAACTGGAGTTCCTGTCATGGCTCAGTGGTTAATGAATCTGACTAGGAACCATGAGGTTGCAAGTTCGAACCCTGGCCTTGCTCAGTGGGTTAAGGATCCAGCGTTGCCGTGAGCTGTGGTGTAGGTCACAGACGTGGCTCGGATCCCGCGTTGCTGTGGCTGTGGCGAAGGCCGGCGGCTACAGCTCCTGTTAGACCCCTAGCCTGGGAACCTCCATATGCCACGGGTGCGGCCCTAGATAAGGCAAAATGACAAAAAGTAAATAAATAAATAAAAAATAAAGGGGCTGGCAACCAAGCAACTTTTCCGTATACTTAAGTAATTCTGACACAGCTAATAAAGCTTATCAGATATGATGGTTAACTTCTTCTAAATGTTCCCATGCTGTTTATAGCTCTTGCACTTTTCAGCTTCAGAGCTAAAGCGAGCGCTCAGTACTCTATTAAGCCCAATTCTCTGAATCCTTCTGGATAATTCTGGTGTCCCATTTCACATCCTCTCGGCTCCCCCTCGGCATTCCCTAGTCACTGCTTAGGCTGCTGGCTTTGCACAGGTGAGGCCTGACAGCATCTCTCACCCTCAGTCTCCCTTGCACTTCACCCTTGTCTTGCTTCTCAGCCCCAAGGCAAAGGACCTCTTGGGAATCGCTCTGCATTCATACATGCACAGACCCAGAAGTGCGAGGGAGCCAGCATCTCATAGGGAAAATCCAGCGCTTCTTTCAACGTTCTCCTCTACCCACTTCTTGAGCAGACAGTTCTATGGCCTGTTCCACAAGGTTCCGCAACGATGGAGCCTCAGTGGCCCCCAGCCACGATCAGCTCAATTCTGGACCCTGCTTTATTGTCTTACTCCTATTCCCTGGGATCTTGATCAAAATCAACTACCTGCCCAAACGCCACCATCACAGCCCTGCTTTCTGCAGGGAGATGCAAGTTAAAAAATACTGTGTGCACCAATTATTCCTGGACTACACACACTAATGACACCATGGGTTTGGTTTGCCTCATACTCTCTGTTCTTGGTCCTAAACCATCCCTGGGTCAAAAGCCCCACTAGAATTGCCATAGTAGAGTCCCACAAATGGAGCGGCTTAAAATAATAGACATGTATTCTCTCACGGTTCTGGAGCCGAGAAGTCTGAAATCAAGGTGTCCACAGGGCTGTCCTCCCTCTGAGACTCTGGGTAGAAACTTTCCTTACCTCTTCCAGCATCTGGTGGCAGCCAGCAATTCTTGGAGTCCTGTGACTTGCAGCCACATCTCTCCAATCTCCACCTCTTCTTTACATGGTGTTCTAGCTGGGTTTCTTTAGATGATCTTCCCTCTGTGTGTTTTCTTTCTTCTTTTTTTAGATCCTCACCCACAGTATATGAAGTTCCCTGGCTAGGGGTCAAACTGGAGCTGCAGCTGCCGGCCTATGCCACAGCCACAGCAACAACAGATCCCAGCCACCTCTGCTGCCTATGCTGCAGCTGGAGGCAATGCGAGAGATCCTTAACCCACTGAGCAAGGCCAGGGATTGAACCTGCATCCTCATGGATACTAGTCGGATTCGTCTCCACTGAGTCACAATGGGAACCCGCCCCTGTGTGTTTCTGTATCCAAATTTCCCTCTCATATTGGATTAATCTCCCCCCCCCACCGCGAATTCCTCTTAACCTGAATAAATCTGCAAAGACCATAGTCCCAAACAAGACCACATTCTGAGATACTGGAAATTAGGACGTCAATGTATCTTTCTTGGAGGATTCGATTCAATCCAGAACACCCACTAAAGGAACCATTAAGCAATTCAAATCAATGAGTGGCTTTCCAAGCAAACTTTGAGGTCTCCTTTCAACTGGCCATTTTACAAATTGACCCGAGATTCTGGGCAAGATGTGAGAACAGAAACTGGGGGTCTCCAGGATGAGGAGAAAGAGAGCTACCTTCCATCATCACCATAAACAGTGGGAATTGGAGTCAATGACTTCCTAATGGTTTTGTGGAAGTGGAGAAGACAACCTGCAAGTTCTTTCACTCAGCTTTGGCTGGAAAATGTGGGAGGAAGCAGCATTTTCACGACGCAGCTGTGGCTAAAGAAGAATCTTGGAAAAACGAGAGAATGTTGATACAGGTGCTCTGAAAAAACAAGTCCTGGGGTAGCCACTAAATCTGATTAGGTAGAAAAGGAAATAATAGTAAATATTGATACACCTGCGAACAAACACTGTAAGCTAATTCTACCCACATTCTGTATCTTGTCATCAGAGTTGAAATCCTGTCTATTTTGCTGAAAAGTGCAAAGAGTTTTGCTGTACTGTTGAAAGTTTTATTCTTACAGTTCCAAGGTTTTGACTTGTAATCCTAAGACTAATACGTATGTTTTATGTAACCACATTTGAGAGGATGCTTCTTGGAGAAAGTGGTGTTTGTTTACTTGGAGTTATCGGTGACATTTGTCAAAGCAGGTTGATTTTTCCCAACAATCTTCGTGACAAATTAATTCACTTTGATAGCACTTGTCTGGCTCAAATTAACTCATATAAAAGGACTGAACCGGTGTTCTTAACATGAGGCATGAAGATAAAGGGACATTTCTACTTGCAATATGCTAAATTCACTAAAGTAGTTCTACTGTTAATTATGGATTAACCTTAACCATAATTTGACAGAGTAGTCCTACTGATTAATTTGCTTGAATTCAAGTTACATGTCATCCCATTCTTAAATCTAACGATTGTGCACCTAACTCAAAATGAGACTGGCAGTCACTTGGTGTAACTGGACTCTCCATTTACTTTTTTCTCTTATGGATTCTTTTCATACTCTCCTACAATCCCTGAATCCATTTGAATCCATCAAGACGACATTCAACTGGATTTAATAGATCTCTCTGACTTTATCTAGTCTAACAGTCATAATCCCTAAGGTCATGCAAGTGATGAGAGAGCGGTCAACTTCTAAAAAAATATTATAAGGGAATTCCTGTCGTGGCTCAGTGGTTAACGAACCTGACTAGTATCCATGAAGACGTGGATTCGATCCCTGGCCTTGCTAAGTGGCTTGCTGTGGCTGTGGCCGACAGTTACAGCTCCAATTTGACCCCTAGCCTGGGAACTTCCATATGCCACAGGTGCAGCCCTAAAAAGACTATATATATATATAATCAAATGGGCACCCACTTGCACTGTTGCCATAAGGAATTTCCAGGTGTAAAGTAACAAACCGACAAGTCTGATCCTTACAATGAATGAAAACCCCTTAAATCAGTAGCTCTTTAGCAAACATCATGTATCCCAGTTTTATTTATATTAAAAGAAAAGCATATATCAAATTATGTAAGAATAAATTACATTAAAAGCATCAGAGGGCTCCACACTTCTAAATTACTTGAACCAAAGGACCCTCCCTCTGGTCTTTGGGAAGTGATGCAGCACGTTTGATTACGGCTGAGCAGTGCAAATCACTGCTGAGACACGGTGAATTGTCTGGGCTGCCTCACCCGGCCCTCGGATCAACGTTCTCTCTCTGAAGAAGCAACCCCCCTGCCCCCCAGCCTCTGTCTCACTCTTCTACTACAAAACACTTCTTCGTTTTGGACACAAAGCCAAATTAGTCAAAAGATCAAGCAGGAAAAAAAGAGGGCACTTTCTTTCTTTTTTTTTGTCTTTTTGCCTTTTTTATCTAGAGCCGCACCCGCGGCATATGGATGTTCCCAGGCTAGGGGTCTAACAGGAGCTGTAGCTGCCGGCCTTTGCCACAGCCACAGCAACGTGGGATCTGAGCCGCGTCTGCGACCTACCCCACAGCTCACGGCAACGCTGGGTCCTTAACCCACTGAGCGAGGCCAGGGATCGAACCCGCAACCTCATGGTTCCTAGTCGGATTCGTTAACCATTGAGCCATGAAGGGAACGCCAAGAGGGCACCTTCAAGACACAAACTGATAAACCACACAGAGATGTCCAGGGCTGGATGGAGGGGGATGGGAACGAGGCAGGAAAGATAACAAATCCACCCTGATTTCTTTGGAACCATGAGTCTATACAAACAAATACAAGGAAAGTGCAGAGAGGCTGAGGGAAGCTGATGCCTCCCTGAAGGGTTTCTTCTCCCCTGGTTTCATCATCTGCCCCACCTTTCCCCATCCTGCCTTGGGTGCATGAAGCCGGGACCCCAACCCGCAAGGGCCGTCTGGAGGTGGAGTCTGGGTGGGCAGGTCCCTGTGGCTCCAGGGCTGTAATGGGAACCACAGTCTTGAATTTGGCACAGACCACCTACCAATCTAGTTGGTCCTGGAGGCTGCTCGGAGCACTTGGATTTCAGCCTCCAACCCAACCAGCTGGATGTTCAGTGAAACAGCCCTCAGCTGACCTGCCAGTGGCTCTCAAGCTACCCAGGTCTCCCACTCCCAACCATCCGAATCCTGGTGGCAGTTCTGGACCCAGGGAGAACTGTCATGGTCCCTCCTGCCCACAGCTAATTCTGCTGCTTCCAGCACAACTAAAAATCTCTCCTGCTTTTCCAACTCCACTAGTGTTGACGGCAGGCCATGGGTTCAAGGCTAAAGCATCAGGATCTGTTTACAGGGACTCATATAGCTCTCACGAGGCACGGTGGGAGTTACAAATTGTCGGCCTCCTTTGTAGGAGTCTCACTGTCTCAGCTTCTGCTCTGCCGTCTAGGTTAACTCATGTACATTCCCATGGCCCACGAGTGTCAGAACGGACACTCTTCAACGATCAGTTTACCCCTGGGTTTCAGTTCTGCTCAAAAAATGTGATCCCTGAGGACTTTTCATTCTGCTCTAAGGGCATCTCAAGTTTTTGAAATGGAAGAATAGGCTCTCATCCTTTTCCCCTGTAGAATACCACAAAGAGTCAGACAGCCTTGCGAGTTTCAACCCAGCTATGCTCACATGTAGCCAGAAGACTGAGGAAGCCTTGCCCATCTTTTCCTGACTCTCTGGGTCCCTGCCTCCTTCCTTGTGAAACATACTTAGTGAAGAGGAAGATAATCATAACAGTAACACCACTAACCACGGATTTTCGTTCTGTTCCTAGACAGGAAGTCGTCTGAGCTTATGAGCTCAGCAGCAGGAAGGAGGATTTCTGGTCAATAAGCGCAGCCAGGGAGAACCTTCTCAACTCAACCAATAGGAATCCATCCCCCCTGAATTCTCGCTTTCCTCCAAAGCACCCCTTCCCAACTTCCTTTTTTTCTGTAAAGTAACTTTCCTCTCCTTTGTTTGCTGGACTTGCCTATAGCTTTTGTTACAGCACGCTTGTCCTGAATTGCAATTCTCCACTCTTTCCGACTTATCCCATTTTTGCAGGTAAAGTTACTGCTGTTTATTTTGAAGGTTACATTGTACTGACTTTAGGAAAACTGTTGTCAAAACAAGGACTTGACACATTTAGAGAAGGGCAGCCCATTTTCTCACCTACCTCTGCTCAGGGCCCTCACTCAGGTAGGTATTTCATCATTTCTCTTCTGGATGGGGGCGTGCTCATCACTGGCATAGACGCTAGGAGAATATGCAAATGCAGCATTCCTCCTCTCCCCCCAGCTCCCCAAAAACCATTGCTTGGAAAGCCAGTTCCAAGCAATGCAGGATGTGACCCTGCGATTGGGAGAGTCCTACAACGTGGGGGTTGCCGTCGTAGAACTGGGGGACAGAGCTGGGCAAACAGGGTGAGCTGACCACAGCAGTGGAGTCAGGAATTACCCTGAGGGTGAATTACCCTGCCACAGGTTTCCGTGGTCAAACCCATCCTAGAAATTCTGCATAAGTCAAGTCCAACCATTGTCTGCACCAGTAGCCATTCAGAGTAGCGCATGAGGAAGTAAGAGGAGCGTTTATTGGATGCTTCGTGTACCCAGCACTGGAAACTAAAACACAAGTCTGCGCGTGGCTGAGTGCTCAATGCTCGTCCATGGTCTAACCCAGTAGGAATATGAATGCTGACTCAACATTTTATTATAAACCCCCCTGGAAAAGCATGATTTTAAGGACAGAGGTGAAAGAGCAAGTATTTAGAGAGGATAATGGTGTGTAACTAAATCACGTGGTAGAGGTTGTTAGCAGGGCCACTCATCTTTGTCCTGCTGTTCTCTTTATAGGGCTTCTCAACATCAGCACTCCTGACGTTTGGGATGCATCATTCTTTTTTTTTTTTGTCTTTTTGCCTTATCTGGGGCTGTACCCATGGCATATGGAGGTTCCCAGGCTAGGGGTCTAACAGGAGCTGTAGCTGCCGGCCTTCGCCACAGCCACAGCAATGCGGGATCCGAGCCGCGTCTGCGACCTACACCACAGCTCACGGCAACGCCGGATCCTTAACCCACTGAGCAAGGCCAGGGATTGAACCTGCAACCTCATGGTTCTTAGTCGGATTCATTAACCACTGAGCCATGAAGGGAACTCCTCATTCTCTTTTTTTAAATTAGTAATTCATTGTGGGTTTTTTTATAACGATTTTAATTTTTTCCATTATAGCTGATTTGCAGTGTTCTGTCAGTTTTCTGCTACACAGCAAGGTGACCCAGTCACACACACATGTATATTCTTTTTTCTTACATTATCATGCTCCCTCACAAGTGACCAAACATAGTTCCCAGTGCTATACAGCAGGATCCTCTCTAATGAAATTCTGACCAAACTTCTCAGCTCTTGGATTCTGTGTGACTCTATCTGGCTCCCTTTCTTAGACTTGGCATTTGGCCTATAAAACCACTTAAATTGCCCTTCCAGTTTTGTTGGTCTTCTGAAACCTGGACTTTCCTCCCAGATCTTTGGTACCAGCCAGACCCTTTGTAACAATTAGGATGCTTTCTATTAGAAAGGAAAATGCAATGCAAACTCTCTTAAACTCTAGGCAACGTATAAGCTCATATAACTAGAAAATACCAAGGTAGAAGGATTTCAGGCATGGCGTGATCCAGATATTTGTGATTCTCCCATGTTCTATTTGATGTGTCAGTTTCACTGGTTGCAAGCTGGCTGCTTTCATGAAAAAAAAAAAAATGGCAGCTGCCATTTGGGGCTTCCCATCTGTTTACCACGTGCTTGAAAGAAAATAAAAAAGTTTTCTGTATCCAGGACTCTCCACAAAAGTCTTCAGAAGGATTCATATTAGAATGGCTTACCCACTCAAAACCAACTCCTCTGGCTTGGTGGGGAGGAACGTTCAGAAGAGCTTAGCCAGAACTATCTGGATCCTCAGTGGAATGTGGACTCGGGAAAAGTGAAGGAGGAAATGGAGGATAAATAGACAACCAGAAATACCTAATACCACTCACCCTTGGCTACCTGACTTCCATTTATGTCCTTCTTCTTATAAGTACACTTTTCAAAAGCTCAAGCCTTATGCTTATATGGTCAGTCCCTCCCCAAGAGGCAACACCTATAGGTCAAGCTAGTTGCTTCATCCATCTCCAAATCCAGGATGGCTAAGAGCTGAAGGATCCCTGGACAGGCCTTGGTGGAGCAGGTCAATGACCAAAGGCTAAGTCCATTCCGTCATGCCCCAAATCCAGCGATGAAGAGGAAAGGATAATTGCAATACAAACTCCTACTTGGAAAAGGAAAGAAAGGTGAACCGTACGTGGCGGTCACTGGAATAGAAATACCAAGGGCTCCTATCCTGGTGTCTGCCCAGTGGCTGCCCACGGTTCTGTCCCCTTGAAGGGGAAGCTTATTTTCCACGGCCATTTCCCAGGTGGGCTTTGAAAAGAACGTCCTTTCCAAGGAGCCTACAGATTTGGCAGCCCTTTCTTTGTGAGTGGCTTGAGGTCTGATCTCGTTATTGTCTGCTCCAAAATTTCTTTGGTGATAAAACTTCCTTAACATTTAATAGACTTCCAGTCTATTTCCAATCAGTCCCACATGCTCGTAACTCAAAACCAGAGTGCTTCGCTAGTTTTAATGTTACGGTCTAGAATTGGACCCGTACTTGTATCACCAGCCTGGATTCTGGGCTTTTCTTAATCAATAGAAATTGCTAAGAGGTCAGGCAAGAAATTCAGGCGAGGTTTCACTGGGGCCCTTGCTGCAGCATGAGGGAGCAAAAAGAAACAGGTTCCCTTGCTCAGGAACCTGTGGGGCAAGGGGATGGGGGGACTGGTTCCTTATACGGAGCAAGGGTAGGGGCAGGTCCAGGGGTCAGGCCAGAGGGGTGGCTTACTTGGTCTGCCCATCCTCTTGGTGCTTCTGTGTGCAGGGGGCATGCAGAGCACCCGGCTTTTGCTCTCAGGAGTGACAGTTGGGTTTTTAGTCTTTTTTGTACCTTTTTGCCCATAATTTGCCCCAGCCGCGTCTGTATTTTGTTGCACGAGGAGATGTTTGTCTAGGTGCAAGCACTGCAGCCACTGCAGCAAAGGGTCCCAGGTCCCAACTGTCTTCCTTGGCCTTGGAGATCTCTCCACCCCTCAGCCCTCAGTCTGACAGCGTTCCACTTTGGTACGTCAACCTGTGAGCTGTAGTGACCAGACTAAGCAGTCTTATCCTTCCCTCCAGGCTGCATTTCAGTGATATCTCAGTGCTAAAACAGACT
This sequence comes from Catagonus wagneri, assembly GCA_004024745.2. Taxonomy (NCBI): domain Eukaryota; kingdom Metazoa; phylum Chordata; class Mammalia; order Artiodactyla; family Tayassuidae; genus Catagonus; species Catagonus wagneri. Next base: position 3,811,966 of record PVHT020000283.1, on the reverse strand, counting down.
TTATCCTTTGTCTGGTAGAGGGGCTGTTAACAGGAATTGCTTACATGAGGTCAAAATAGTTAGTATATTTAAGTCCCTGTTTTAGAAAGAGAAATGTAAAATCAGATGCATGGGTCTCTTTAAAATGGGACAAGCTTTTCATTATAAGAACAGCTATGAAACAAATCATTTGGACCTGAAAGCACTCTGCTCTGTCATAAATCCCTTCTGGAAAAAAAGATTTAGAAGATAGAGAATATTTACAACCCTGAGAACTAAAAGAAAAAACAATTTGCTTGTTAATCAGATTGATACAAAGTCTCAGGAAAGACAATTTAATTATGCTTTGTTCAAATGACATACATTTCTTTTGTTTTTCCCTGCAGTTCAAAATATAAAATGAGAACTATGGCTGGCCAGTTATTTCACTGCGGAATCACCGTTTACCCACCCGAAATGTAAGACTAATATTTGTATCAATGTCAAGATTTATAAAACACAATTTAGATAATTATGAAAAATCAAAATACGGTTCATGCCAGGGACAGTGTATTAATTTCCCATGCCATGTGATCTTGAACAAGCAGGTGACAGATCTAAAAGCAACCAATCTCTCTCTCTTTTTTTTTTTTTTGCCCTTTGTCATTTTATGGCCGCACCCGTGGCATGTGGAGGTTTCCAGGCTAGGGGTCTAATCAGAGCTGTAGCCACTGGCCTGCGCCGCAGCCACAGCAACGCAAGATCCGAGCCGCGTCTGCAACCTATACCACAGCTCACGGCAACGCCGGATCTTTAACCCACTGAGCAAGGGCAGGGATCGAACCCGCAACCTCATGGTTCCTAGTCAGATTCGTTAACCACTGCGCTATGACGGGAACTCCCAACCAATATCTCTTAACCTCAGTTTACTTAGGTATAAAACAGGCTAATTATACTCATACACGAATTAGGATGTTTTCAAATGTGGGTAAATGAAGATCAATTATATTGCTAAATAAACTTCTCTATTTCAATTCCTCTTGTGATCTGTTGAAAGAGGGGACTCAACGTTAGCATCCGCTTAATGAATGTTAATTTCACAGTTGTAAAGTGATGAATGCTAAAAACACTATGCTAGACAAAAGGCCAGATACGAAAGATCCTATTGTACAATTCCATTTATAAGAAAGAAATATCCAGAATGGGTGATTCCCTAGAGGCAGAAAGTAGATTAGTGGTTGCCAAGGATGTGGGGGGTGTGGGGGAGGCGAGGGATGAGAAATAGGAGTGACTGCTTAAAGGGTATAGAGTTTTCCTTCAGAGTGATGAGAAAGTTCTGGAACTGGACGGTGGTGATGATTGCATAACACTGTGAATGTACCAAGCGCCACTGAATTGTACACTTCAAGTGATTGAAATGGTGAGTTTTATGTTATATGGATATTGCCGTGACAAAGAAAGAAAGCAAAACAAACCAAAAAACAGGAAAAGTGGGTTGGCATGGAGAGAGGGGGATCAGCCAGCCCCGGGAAACAAGAGAAGCCACAGGGCAGGGCCATCTCAAAATGCACCTGCAGGTCCCACGTAACAAGGCAGGGTGACCCTCAGGAAGCTGCCAACTAAAAACATAAAAAGATGTCAACAAATTCCTATTGAAGGGCTGGAGACAGAAATGAAAGAAACTTCCTGCCTTTGCCATAAAGAATAGTACCTTCTCCTCCCCACACCTGCAGCAGAGCAAATCCTTTCTCCCCCCACCCCCTGAGGATTCTGAATGTGCCCAGGAAATCCTAAACCATCCTTTCCCCCTCCCACCTGAAGAATGGCGCGTAGAAGGCAAAAGGCGGGGCACTGTCGCCCTCCTCTGGTCACTGAGCAGTTTCGGTTATTCTCCCTCAGACTAAACCCGTGGGCTGGAGCGGGCAGCAGTTTCCCCTCGCTGTGTGTGCAGCCCGGGGTCTTGAGGTGTTCAGGAGGCTGAGGGGCCAAGGTCATGAAAGCAGCACATTCTTTGATGTCCCCTCACCCCCCTACACACACACACACACACACACACACACACACACACACACACAGTGGGGTCCTGTATCCTCCATCCGCCCACGCAGCGGGCTCCGGGATCCCAGCCTGCCCTTCTCTCCCATGACCCTGCAGACACCCAAATCCCTCTGGCTCTGCTCGAAAGACAAGCTCATGCCCTCTTCCTTGTTCACAGCTAATCCCTACCGAGAACCTGGCAAAATTCCAAAGATACAATGCCTCACCCTTGGTGGGGTGATTGCTGAGCACAAAGATCAGATTGGGCAAAAGATGGCCCCTCTGTCCCAGGCGGTCTCATTCCATCTCCGAAGACCTAATGGGATGCTGCCCAGACCACAGGAACTTCCTCCCTACCTCCTGGACCTGAGTTGGCCTGACCTGTAATTATTATAAAGAGTTGCCCACCGAGGGTAACAGAAGAGGTCCCAACCAGCTTGCCCACCCAAAGGCATCGTCTTTACTAGCTGACTATAAACCAGCAGAAAGATGCTCAATCTCACACCTGTTAAGAGAAATGCAACATAAAACCACAGGGGGATGCCATTTTTTTACTACCAGATTGGTGGAGATTCAAAAGTCTGATATCACCACACTGGCAGGTAAGTAGGCAAACACATGCACCTTCTTATTCCTTGCATGTGGAGGTAAAAATTAGTGCAGCCTCTATGGAGGGCCGCTTGGCAATGGCTGTCAACATTTTATTTATTTATTTATTTATTTGCTTTTTAGGGCTGCAGGGGCGACATATGGAATTTCCCAGGCTAGGGGTTGAATCAGAGCTACAGCTGCCAGCCTATGCCACAGCCATAGCCACAGCAATGCTAGATCCGAGCCACATCTGCAACCTACACCACAGCTCACAGCAATATTGGATCCTTAAGCCACTGTGCGAGTCCAGGGATCAGACCTGCATCCTCACGGATACTAGTTGGATTCATTTCCACTGAGCCACAACAGAAACGCCAAGGCTGTCAAAATTTAAATTGCACAGATGCTTTCCCTCAACAATTCAACTTTCAAGTATCACCAAGTACATTTCCTTCTACATGGATGAAATGACAAGCATGTAATGACAGTTTGGAATAACAAAAGATGGGAAAATCCTCAAGATGCATTGACAGGAGATGGCTTAGATAAATCACAACATAACCCCTCAGTGGAACACTATGAATTAATTTTTTTTAACGAGACTGTCTTCTACGTTCCTTTTTTTTTTTTTTTTGTCTTTTTGATTTTTATCTAGAGCCGCACCCGCGGCATATGGAGGTTCCCAGGCTAGGGGTCTAACAGGAGCTGTAGCCGCCGGCCTTCGCCACAGCCACAGCAACGCGGGATCCGAGCCGCGTCTGCGACCTACACCACAGCTCACGGCAACGCCGGATCCTTAACCCACTGAGCAAGGCCAGGGATCGAACCCGCAACCTCATGGTTCCTAGTTGGATTCGTTAACCACTGAGCCACAACAGGAACTCCTCTTCTACATTCTAATAGGAAAACATCTCCAAGGTTTATTGTTAAGAAGCAAAGGTAACATGCAGAACATTACACTGTTGAGTGGAACAAATCGCACATGTGCATGTGTTTATAAACAGAACACGTCTGGAAGGATACTCAATGAACTGATAATGTGATTTATATAGAAGGAGAACGAGCGGATAAGGAAGGGAAAGACTTTTTACCCATTATCCCCTTTTTTTATTGTGGTAAAATATACATCACATGATATTTACCATTGTGAGTATAAAGTTCAGTGACATTAAGTGGATTCACATTGTTGAGCAGTATCACCACCATTCATCTCCAGGACCTTATTCAACTTCCCCAGACAGAAACTCTGTACCATTAAACATTATCTCATTTCCCTTTCCCTGCTCGGACCCTGGGGACTCTAGGGTGGGACTACTCTAGGTAACTCACGTAAGTGAAATTATGCAGCCTTTGTCCTGTGGCTTATTTCCCTTTGCATAAGTGAACTACTGTCTTTATCAGTCTTCTACTAAATCTTTAAAAGCACCAGAGGAGCTCTGTACAAATTACCGATGCCTGGTCTTTCCCTTAGAAAGTCGGATGTCATATGGTGCGGCCCGGCACCTGGGTTTTTAAGACCCTCCAGGTGATTCTAATGTTCAAGCAGAAGGAGCACGTTCGCACACAGGCTGCACATCAGACTCACCCAAGGTGCTCCCGGACTCCCACGCCACACCTCTGACCCGCTCATTCAGAACGTTCAGGTATATGCCCTTTTAAACTATTTTTTAACTGAAGTATAGTTAAGTTACAACACTCTCTGTTTCAGGAGTACGGCAAAGAATCTGGAAAAGAAGAGAGATGTACGTGGATAGATGGACAGATGGATGGATGGATGGATAGACAGACAGACAGACAGATACTACACCCATACATGTATAACTGAATCACTTTGCTATAAAGGAATACACCATTCTAACAAACTGTGAGCTAAGCAGCCAGCCAGACACCAAGAAGCCTCCGAGAAACATTACTAGATCACAGCCTGGCTGTGATGCTGGGAGCACAGCACGAAGCCTGTCCCCAGATACAGCAACTGACAGGCATGGGAGGCTGTCCCCACTGGGTGCTACGGCAATAGGATAGAAAAAAGCACTATTTGAGGAGGGAGAGCTGAGGCGGGGGGTTCCGGTTTCTATTGTGATCATGACCGTCTCCGCACTTACCTGTGATAGTCTAGATTCCAGAAATCCCATTTAGTTAGAGGGGCAGACATTTACTTTCTGGTAATGTCCTCCTATGCAGTGGGTGGCAGGGCTGTGGGAACGTCTGACAGATCCAAGCAGCCCTGGGGAGGGCCTTCCCCCGAGGGGGCTCCCATCCGCACTGAGAGCTAAGAGGGGCACTGCCTGGAATGCTGACCTCTACAAGCTCTCCCGACTCCTGTGCCCCTCGCTCACACCAGGGAGGCCGTGCGAAGACAAAAAAGGGGGTGTCTCAATCCTCATCTTTCCCACCAATCCTCTCCCACACAAGCCCACCTCCCCCACACACCCACACACACATCACTCAGCAGCTGTTTACTTTCTAATCCCAGCTCAGCCCCTGGAGGCGAGGTGACCAACTGTCCTGATTTACCCCAGCTGTCCCAGAAAATCCTGTGACCCAGGAAACCCCCTAGTGCCAGGCAAACTGGGTGGTAGGTCATTCTGCCCGGAGGGTGTCATGTTCAAGAGCGTGAAACTCTGTGAGAGGTGAGGGCACACCGGATGCAGGATCAGAGGGGGTCCTGTTTCTAATGCAATTCCCCGTATTTAAGATGGGTGCAGTGATCAGATGAGGCCCAGTGACCCACCCAAGGTCACAGAGATGTTGTCAAAGGTGCAAATGCCCCAGCCTGGTTCTATCCTCCTGAATAAATACTTAGCTAGTGTTTCCCCAGAGGCAGAGAGACAAAGTAAAGGAGCTTTGCAGCCCCTTCCAGCCCCAGCTCCCAGCTGATGAGGGCCACCACGGATCAAGACTCTCACTGCCTCTTCCAGGTGCGGGAGCCAATGGCCTGCTTTCTTCTTTACCTCCTCCCTCCCCCTTCACCTCCCCCCTCACCTTACCATTTAGGACACTGCTGAGTTAGCTCACACCCACTCAATACCTGAGCCTTATTCTTAAAGTAACAAGCGAGCATCACACACACACATACACACACACAAAAAGTGCTTTCTGGGTAATTCCTGGCTCAAAAACCCTCTCCACCTGCCTGGCTTTTTAAGCATATACTAGAGCAGAGTTGCCCAAGAGAATGTGAGGAGTTCCCTCTGTAGTTCAGCGGGTTAAGAACCCAACATAGTATCTGTGAGGATGTGGGTTCAATCCCTGGCCTCACTCCGTGGGTTAGGGAACTGGCGTTGACGTGAGCTGCAGTGTAGGTTGCAGATGTGGCTCCGATCCCGCGTTGCTGTGGCTGTGGTGTAGGCTGGCAGCTGTAGCTCCGATTCGACCCTTAGCCTGGGAACTTCCATATGTGGCAGATGCAGTTGTAAGAAAAAAAACGAAAAAGGGATGTGAGCTACCAATGCAAGCCACATACATTGGGGTTTTTGTTTTGTTTTGTTTTGTTTGTGTGTTTGTTTTTTTGTTTGTCTTTCTTTTTAGGGTTGAAAGTGTGGCATATGGAAGCTCCCAGGCTAGGGGTCGAATCGGAGCGGCAGCCACTAGCGGGTTCTGAGGCATGTCTTCAAACTACACCACAGCTCACAGTAATGCTGGATCCCTGACCCACTGAGCAAGGCCAGCAATCAAACCCGCATCCTCATGGATAATAGTCACACTCGCTTCCACTGCACCACAATGGGAACTCCCCACATATATTGTTTTAAATATCGTAGAAGCTATATTAAATAAGAGTAAAAAGAAGCAGGTGAAATTTACTTTGAATATCTTTTATTTAAGCCAATATACCTAAAATATTGTCATTGCAAAAATAATCAATGTAAAATATTATTGAGGTATTTTTACATTCTTTTTTTCATACAAGATGTGTGAAATCAGTATGTATTTTATGCTCCCAGCACACCTTAATTCAGACCAACCATATTTAAAGCAGTCCACTGTCACGTGTGGCTAGCAGCTATCATATTGGGCAGCACGTACTAGAGCCCCAGGACACAATGTCAATATCCCTGAGACACATACGAGTTCACAGCCGCTCCTCACGTGTAATAATCCAACAGCTCTGTCTCCCTGAGGTCAGAGCGAACAGGGCCTTTGTGAAATAAGATATGGAATTATGGGTTCTTGATTGTAGCAGAGAAAAGGCAGGGCGAGAAGTGCAGCTTCACCTGGGGCTACTGTCATCACCCACCTCTGTGCAGGGGACCCTCACTAGGAGCCCTGTGCCTGGACCCATGGTCTAAGATAGATGGCTAAGGAGCTGCAAGTGGTAGTTACACCCAGGGCTGAGGGCCCTGGGGACCAAGGCTTCCAGAAGAGGAAGAAAGAAGAGGGGTTGCAGGGCCGGACAGAGAAATGACGAGGGTCTTGTGCCTCCATCCCCATCCAGCTAGGCTGCCTCTGCCCGACATCCCTGTTAGCTCTGACCCACTCGGAGCCCCTCTCTTTCCAGGAACATCCCACACAGCCCAAGCAAAGACGTTAGTTTGTGCCAAGCCAGCCATGTAAGTAGAATCCTGCAAGCAGCCCTAGTGGGGCTCAGGGAAAGATCAGCAGTTCTTAATGTAGAACACCTTCTCTAAGAGATTAGAGAGGGCCAAGGTCTTGGCTGGTCTCTAAGGGCCCAGAATTCTTAAGAACATAATGACGAATCAGAGCAGGAATTTATCCCTAGTGCCCAGTGGAATACTGCTCAGCCACAAAAAAGAACAATATAATGCCATTTGCAGTAACATGGATGGAACTAGAGACTCTCAGACTAAGTGAAGTCAGAAGGAGAAAGACAAATACTGTATGATATCACTTATACCTGGAATCTTATAGATGGCGCAAATGAACCTATGTACAGAAAAGAAACAAACTTATGGACTTGGAGAACAGACTTGTGGTTGCCGAGCAGGAGGGAGAGGGAGTGGGATGGACTGGGAGTTTGGGGTTAGTAGAAGCAAACTCTTACATTTAGACTGGATAAACAATACGGTCCTACTGTGCTCCACAGGGAACCCTACCCAATCTCTTGTGATAGAATGTGGTGGAACATAATGAGAAAAAGAAGGTATATATAACTGGGTCACTTTGCTGTACAGCAGAAAGTGACAAAAATTGTAAATCAACTATAATAAAAAAATTTTTAATGCTAAGTATCTCAGGGAAAAAAAGAAGAAAAAAAAGGGGAGCCCAGTTAGATTGGGCTCTCTGTTGTGGTGAGATGGAGGTGGTGTTAAAGCAGCTCCACTGAAGTTTCTAGCACTCTTTGAAATAGTTTCCTTAATAGGTAGTATATATTTGGAAGAGTTTTTCTCTCTGCAGTTACCCAAACATACCTTGCACACACACACACACACACACACACACGCCCCACTGATTTCTGGAATTAATACCAAAGAAATATGCTTGGAGTTCCTGTCATAGCACAGCGGAAACAAATCCGACTAGAAACCATGAGGTTGCGGGTTCGATCTCTGGCCTTGCTCAGTGGGTTAAGGATCTAGTATTGCCATGAGCTGTGGTGTAGGTCTCAGATGCACCTCAGATCCTGCGTTGCTGTGGCTGTGGTGTAGGCCGGCAGCTGTAGCTCCAATTGGAACCCTAACCTGGAAACCTCCATATGCTGCGGATGTAGCCCTAAAAAGAAAAAAGAAGAAATACGCTTAACTTTAGTAAGAGATGACAATCTGATGGCAGGAGGGGGCGCACACAGCAATCTAACTGACCTTGCCTGCCTTCCTTGAAGATTCCGCATGGTTAGTTTAAGTCATACTGTTTAACAGTCTGAGAAAGAGCGGAGCAACGCGAGGTACTTGGTGCTCTTCGGGCAAACTTCACACCTGCCGTAGCAGGTTGGGCTACAGATGATAACCCAGCAGAAGAGCATGAAGCCTAAACCCAGTAAGTGTTTACTACCGAGCTGACCTTAAGCAAAAGGAATGTCCTCAAAAGAACAAGGAAATTGGCCCAGGGGTGGCTCTGTTCATAACGGGGAGGGAGGAGCTGAGTTCTGAGGTCAGAAATCCATACCCTCATCCCCACAGACCCGGCAGGCAAATTCCATCCTAGCCAAACCCTCTCTGACAGTAAGTCACCTGGGATGTCTTGCCCACCACCCTTTCATACAAGACGTCACACTGCCCAGACACTGCATTCACTCAGCCCAAGGGAACCGGGGAAGGGCCAGAAAGAGGAGAGTGGAGGAGTAAGCGAGGAAGAGGCAAGTGGGTTGCCAGCTGTGGTTTTTTTTTTTTTATTCTGAATGGTTGTTTCACACCCACCCATGGGGGAAAAAAAAATCATTGCCTGTTGCCTTGGTTGGTTGAGAAATCACCATCTGCTGCTCCTTTTAAGATGCTCTAAGTGGAAAAAGCCCTGAAGCTCTGTCTTCCGCTGTGGACTGTGGGTTGTTTGCCACACCATAGGCTCCAGCTCCAGAAACATTTAGAAGCATGAAGGGCGAGATGTGGATGCCTCCTCAAAGAGGATATAACCCTGGAAGTTCCCATTGTGGCTCAGTGGTAAAGAGCCCAACCAGTATCCATGAGGATGTGGATTTGATCCCTGGCCTCGCTCAGTGGGTTAAGGATCCAGCATTGTCATGAGCTGTGGTGTAGGTCGCAGATGTGGCTCAGATCCTGCATTGCTATGGCTGTGGCTGTGGTGTTGGCCGGCAGCTGCAGCTCTGATTCGACCCCTAGCCTGGGAACTTCCATGTGCCACAGCTGAGACCCTAAAAAGAAAAAAAAATAATAAAAGGAAAAGAAAAAAAAAAGCTTTGTGAAATCTAAAATGCTAGGCCAGCCATTACTTTTCTTGGGAAAGGTAAGAGAGAAGAGGTTAATCAATAGTTAGGTCCAGAAATAAACACAGATCCAAGTAGCGCAAAGGTCTTCGAAGATTACAGGCATACCTCAGAGTTATTGTGGGCCCAGATCCTTTCAATGAAGAAAATGCTGTAATAATGTGAGTCACATGAATTTGATTTCCCAGTGCATATGAAAGTTCTGTTCCCAATCTACTGTAGTCCATTAAGTGTGCAATAGCATTGCATCAAAATAACCTGTACATACCTTAATTTTAAAATGTTTTGTTTAAAAAGTGCTAACCATCATCTGAGGCTTCAGCGGGTCATAACATTTTTGATGGTGAAAGGTCTTGCCTCAGTGTTGATGGCTGCTGACTGATCAAGGTGGTGGTTGCTGAAGGCTGGGGCGGCTGGGGCAATTTCTTAAAATAAGACAATAGAGTTTGCCATGTCAATTAATTCTTCCTGGAGTGTCCGTGGCGCAGCGGAAATGAATCTGACTAGGAACCATGAGGTTGCATGATCCCTGGCCTTGCTCAGTGGGTTAATGATCTGGCGTTATCGTGAGCTGTCGTGTAGGTCACAGACGCGGCTTGGATCTGGCGTTGCTGTGGCTGTGGAGTAGGCCAGTGGCTACAGCTCCGATTCAACCCCTAGCCTGGGGAACCTCCGTATGCCACAGGTGCAGCCCTAAAAAGAAAAAAAAAAAAATTAATTCTTCCTTTCACAAATGATTTCTCCATAGCATTCAGTGCCATTTGATAGCATTTGACTCATGATGGAACTTCTTTCAAAACTGGAGTCAAACCCTGCCACTGCTTTATCAAAGAAACCAATGTCATATCCTTTCTTGTCATTTCACCAATCTTCACAGCATCTTCACCAGGAGTAGATTCCATCTCAAGAAACCTCTTTATTGCTCATCCATATGAAGCAACTCTCCTCCGTTCAAGTTGTATCATGACATGGCAGCAGTTCAGTCTCATCTTCAGGCTCCACTTCCTTTTTTTTTTTTTTTTTTTTTGGCTACACCTGCAGCATATGGAAGTTCCTGGGCCAGGGATCAAAACAAATCTGAGCTGCAGATGCAGACCTATACCACAGCTATGGCAACACTAGATCCTGAACCCATTGTGCCAGGCTGGGGATCAAACCCATATCTTAGCACCACAGAGACAATGCTTGATCCTTAATCAGCTGCACCACAGCGGGAACTCCCAGCCTCTGGTTCTAGTTCTAGTTCTCCTGCTGTTTCCACCACGTCGGCAGTGACTTCCTTGACTGAAGTCTTGAAACTGTCAAGGTCACCCATGAGGGTTGAAAGCAATTTCTGCTAAACTCTTGATAATGTTCTTAATGGCATCCAGCATGATGGATCCTTTCGAGAAGATTTTCAACTTTCTCCACCTAGATCCATCAGAAGATTCACTATCTGTGGTAGCTACAGCCTTTTAAAAAATGTATTTCTTACAGAATAAGACTTGAAAGTCAAAATGACTCTTTGACCTGTGGGCTGCAGAATGAATGTTTTATTAGCTAGAATGAAAACAACATTAATTTCATTTTACATGGAGCATCAGAGCTCTTGGGTGACCAGATACATTGTCAATGAGCAGTAATACTTTGAAAGGAACCTTTTTTTCCCTGAACAATAGATCTCAACCATGGGCTTAAAATATTTCATAAACCACACTGGAAACAGAGGTGCTGTCATCCAGGCTTTGTTGTTCCATTTATAGAGCACAGGCAGAATAGATTTAGCATAATTCTTGAGAGCCCTAGGATTTTCAGAAGGGTAAATGAGCACTGTCTTCAACTTAAAGTCACTGGCTACAGTAGCCCGTAACAAGAGGGTCAGCCTATCCTCTGAAGCTCTGAAGCCAGGCATTGACTTCTCCAGAGCTAAGAAAGTCCTAGACGGCATCTTCTTCCAAGATAGGGCTGTTTCATCTGCATTGGAAATCAGTTGTTTAGCGGAGCCACGTTCATCAGTTATCTGAGCCACATCTTCCAGATAACTTGCTGCAGCTTCTACATCAGTGCTTGCTTCACTTTGAACTTTTTTTTCTTTTTCTTTTTAGGGCCACATTCACAGCATATGGAAGTTCTATGCTAGGGGTTGAATGAGAGCTGCAGCTGCCAGCCTACATCACAGACACAGCAACTTGGGATCCAGGCCACATCTGTGCCATACAGCACATCTCATGGCAACACTGGGTCCTTAACCCACTAATAAGGAAGGCCAGGGATCGAACCCACACCTTCATGGATACTAGTTGGGTTCTTAACCCACTGAGCCACAATGGGACCTCCTGCTTCACCTTGCACTTTGAGGTTATAAAGATACCTTCCTTCCTTAAACCCCATGGACCAACCTCTGCTAGCCTCAAATTTTCTTCTGCAGCTTCCTCCCCTCTCAGCCTTGACAGAATTGAAGAGAGTCAGTGCCTTGCTCTGGATTAGGCTTTGGCTTAAGGGAATGTTGGGGCTGGCTGGATTTATCCAGACCACGAACACTTTCTCCATAGTAGCGATAAGGCTGTTTCACTTTCTTATCATTCCTGGGCTCTTTACGGCAGCACTCAATGTCCTTCAAGAACTTTTCCTTTGTATTCACAGCTTAGCTAACTGCTTGGTGCAACAGGCCCAGCTTTCAGCCTGGCTCAGTTTTCCACATGCCTTCCTCGCTAAGCTTCATCGTGTCCAGCTTTTGATTTAAAGTGAGAGACATGAGACTCTTCCTTTCACATGAACATTTAGAGGCCGCTGTAGGGTTATTAACGGGCCTAATTCCAATACTGTGGTGTCTCGGGGAATAGCGAGCCCAAGGAGAGGGGAACCGCCAGTCAGTGAGCAGCCTGAACAAACACAACATTTATCCATTAAGTTCACCATCTTACATGGGCATGTTTGTGCCCCCCCCAAAACAATTACCTATTAACATCACAGATCACCGTAACCCACACAGTCATGAAAAAGTTGGAAATGTTGTGAGAATTACCAAAATGTGACACAGAGACACAAAATGAATAAGTGCTCCTGGGAAAACAGTGCTGATAGGTTTGTTCGACGCAAATCTTTAATTTGTAAGAAATGCGGTATCTGGGAACAGCAATAAAATGAAGCACAATAAAATGAGGTCCGCCTGTAAACAGACTTAACTGCGCATATTCTATTACCTTCAAGAAAATATCCTTTCTTTGTTTACTGGTAGTTAATAAGAAGCAACACATAAATAAAATAGGTTAACCACCTAAACAGTCAACTGTGTTTAATACAGGAAATTGGATTTGTTCCCTCGAGTCATAAAATTTTTGTTTAAGAAATTGAAATTGTTTGCTTAAGTTGTAAAATGAGCTCACCAGTGAATTAATTTAATCCAGCCTTCTACACATGGTGTAGATTTTCTTGCTGGTTAGAAAATCTCAGATTCCTGGGTTTGTTATTCTTGGGCTTATAAGGGTCTAATAAATAAATGGTCATTCTAGCTGTTTTAAATCCAAACAGATTAAAACTTTTATTTTTCCCAGAGTCATAAATTCTTTTTCCTTTTTAGGACCGCACCCGTTACATATGGAAGTTCCTAGGCTAGGGGTCGAACTGAAGCTATAGCTACCAGCCTACACCAAAGCCACAGCCACAGCAATGCAGATCCAAGCCATGTCTGCGACCTACACCACAGCTCAAGGCCACGCCAGATCCTTAACACTGAGCGAGGCCAGGGATCAAACCCACATCCTCGTGGATCCTAGTCGGGTTCATTAACCAATGAGCCATGAAGGGAGCTCCAAGTCATAAATGTTTTGAGTTAAATTTGATCCCAAGATTTGAGTGACACAAAAGAAAATGTCATGATTTTTAAACAGTACTCTTCCTTTCATATAGAAAAAGTATGGGTATAAGTAAATTGTACAAAATAGATCCATCTTGAACTTGTAAGTGAATCCTATTTCACAAAGCAATGGGGTAGTGAATATCTGGCATAGTATACCTTTTTTTTCTTTTTTTCTTTTCAGGACTGCACCCTCCCTAAAGTTCTCAGGCTAGGAGTCGAATTAGAGCTACAGCCACATGGGATCCAAGCCGAGTCTGTGACCTACACCACAGCTCATGGCAATGCTGGATACCCGATCCCCTGAGTGAGGCCAGGGATCAAACCCACATCCTTATGGATACTAGTCAGATTCATTTCCACTGAACCGCAACAAAATTACCTAATTTTGTTATTTTTAAGATTTTGACATATCAAATGTTATTTTTAAATGGAGGTCTGTGTTAATATTGTATTTCCTTCTTCCCACCCTTTCCCTCACACGAAAAGCCTCCAATAATGAATGGCTCCCTTGTAAATACCACTTCAACCTGGGATAACGTTTTACAGTTTATACAGATTGTCTCATCTGACCACCAGAATATCTTGGGTGGTGGGTTTTCCTCCCATTGTACAGATAAGGGAACTGAGGCTCTAGAGAGGTTATGTGACTTGCTGAAATAACCAGCCAGTAAGCAACCAAGTCAGGGTGCCGGTTTGATGTCAAGTCCTGTATCCTTCCAGCGTAGACCATGTCACATTTGGGAATTCTCTCTGCAGAGTCCATATCTGCCAATGCAGTCACCGCAAGGACGTGGAAAGCTTTGGGCTCCTGATCACAGGTTTGCTGGGGCAGAGGCCTGTGCCTCTAGTACCAGGGCTTAGGGTATGACATTTAACTCTCTGAGCTACATTTCTGGAAACATTTCTTCTTGCAGGGAGACATCTGGGCCATCATCTGGTTAACATTTGCAAAGTGCTGCAGGAAAGTCATTAGCTTGAAAGGACACAATTACAGCAGCCGCATTCGGAAACAGAAGGTGGGGCGTTAATTATTAACACGAGATCACCCCAAAGAAACAACATAGAATGATTAACAGAGCTGTTGGGACCGTTAGGACGGAATGAACAGAGCCACTGAAGCCATCTGCAGAGCAAGGAAAGGCCCAGCCCCTGCTCTGAGCATTCACAACACCCCAGCAAGAGCCAGGTGGGAAAGAACAACTTGTTATTCTCATTCAGTTAGGATTCTCATTCTCATTAAAATGCATTTCACAGAGAACTATAGCCAATCACTTGTGATGGAACATGAGGGAAGATATTATGAGAAAAAAGAATGTACAGCAGAAATTGATAGAACATTGTAAATCAACTATCATAAAAAATCTTTCAGAAATGCATTATGCCATTCTAATGCCTACAAGGTGACAGATTCAGGCTTGGTCAAGGCACCAGCATTTGCAATGCAATAAACCCAACCATCTTCATTGAACACGTGTGGTGGAACAGGCTCAAAGCTACAGCCTTGGGGGCCTGGTGAGAACAGGATGTGCAGCTGCCTCTAGGACTCCAACTGTTCATTCACTGGGGAGGATCAAGATATGATGAATATCCCCATGCTGCAGGCCAGAATGGACCTCCCTGAAGATGGGGGTGGCTTCAGGAAGACAAGAAACAATATCTGGAGAGCTGGTTGGGGGTGAGTAGCAAAATTAACTAATATTTCCTGGGCACTTTGTACGTGCCAAGCACTGTGTGAAGTGTTCAACTGAATCTTTGTGGCCCAGCAACTCTTATGAGTTGGGTTACTCTGTCTGTTTCAGAGATAAGGAAACAGGCTTGGTGCGCTGACTGACCCAAGGTTACACGGGTAAGTGGCAGAGCCAAGTTCATACTCAAGGGGACCTAATTCCAGGCCCCATCCTCCCAACAGCTCTGCTCGCCCTCTGGAGAAGGGCATTTAGAATCAGCCCAAGGAATGGTGGTTGAAAACAAGGACATGGAGGGTGAAGTATGCAGGAAGTAGGAATTGAAGAGCTAAGGGAAATTATAGTTTGGTGCCTGTTAAGAATTTTACATGTCAGGTCTGGGAGTCTGTGCTTAACTTGGTAAATAATAGGGGCCTTTGCATATCAAACCATCTCTCCTCAGTAAATTTGCAGGTATTGGGTTTACCTAGGACCCAAGGTTTTTCCAAGAACATGTAACACATAAATAAATACAGAAACAGGAAGATGGGATTAAGATGGTGGAGTAGGACTGGAGCTCACCTTCTCTCATGAAAACAACAAAATAACAGCCAACTGCTAAACAACCAAACAAAATACACTGGAAACTACTAAAAAAGATATCCTACCCCAAAAGACAAAGAGGAAGCCACATCAAGATGGTAGGAGGGGCTATTATGCAATATAAGCAATCTCATAACTGCCAGGTGGGCAGTCCACAGACTGGAAAGCAGCTATATTGCAGAGGCTCACCCACAGGAATGAGAGTTCTGAGCCCTGCATCTGGGAGTCTAGCATTGGGAGGAGGAGCTCCTGGGGCATTTAGTGTTGAGGGCCAGCTGGGCTTGTGCACAGGAGCTCCACAGGACTGGGGGAAACACAGACCCAAGTCTTGAAAGGTGCACGCAGGCTTCCATGTGTACTGTGGCCCAGGGCAAAGCAGAGACTCCATAGGAATCTGGGTCAGACCTGCCTGCAGTTCATGGAGGATCTCCTGGGGACCATGGCTCATTGTGGCAGAAGGACACTGGAGACAAAGGCCTCGGGAATAATCATCAGCGTGAACTCCCCTGGAGGTCGCCATTTTGAAAAAAAAATCTGCCCTCAAACATCAGGGCTGAGAAGCCCCAGGCCAAACAATAATACAGGTGGGAACACAGCCCCACCCATCAGCAAACAGGCTGCCTAAAAACCCCTAAGGCAACAACTACCTCTAATCACACCCAGAGGTGAAGCCCCACCCATTAGAGGGACAGAATCAGTTCTACTGACCAGCGGGCAGGTACCGCTCCCTACCATCAAGAAGCCTGCAGCAAACCCCACACCAACTTCAGCCACAAGGGGGGCAGACATCAGAAGCAGAGAGTCTATAACCTTACTGTCTGCAAAAAGGAGACCACTCCAAAAAACCTATATGAAATGAAAAGGCAGAGAATTATGACTCAGATAAGGAAACAAGAAAAAATAAAAAACAGAAAAACAGCTAAGTGATCCAGAGATTACCAACCTCCACGAAAAACACTTTAGACTGATGATAGTAAAGATGATTCAAGACCTTGGAAATAAACTGGAGGCAAAGACTGATAAATTACAAGAAACACTGAGAAAATAAATAGAAGATTTAAAGATTAAGCAAGAAGAGATACAAACGACAACAAGTGAAAAAATTCACTAGAAGAACCAATTGCAGAATACAGGGGGCAGAAGAACAAATAAGTGAGATATGAGACAGACTGGTGGAAATCACTAACAGAGGACAGAAAAGAGAACAAATATTGAAAAGAAATGGGGACAATTTAAGAAAACCCTGGGACAATGTTGAATACACCAACATCAGTATTATAGGGGTGTCAGAAGGAGAAGAAAGAGAGAAAGGACCAGAGAAAATATTGAAGAGATAATAACCGAAAACTTCCATAACCTGGGAAAGGAATCACTCACTTAAATCTAGGAACCACAACGAATACCATATAAAATAAACCCAAGAGGAACACCCGAGACACATTAATCAAACTGACCAAAATAAAAGACAGAAAAACTGAAAGCAGCTAGGGAATAGAAACAAATAACATACAAAGGAACCCCAATAAGGTTATCTGCAGATTTTTCAGCAGAAACTCTGCAGGCCAGAAGGGAGTGGCATGATATACTTAAAGTGACAAAAGGAAAAAACTTCCAACCAAGATTACTCTATCCAGCAAGGCTCTCACTGAAATTTGAAGGAGAATGGAGTTCCTGTCGTGGCTCAGTGGTTAACAAATCCAACTAGGAACCATGAAGTTGCGGGTTCAATCCCTGACCTTGCTCAGTGGGTTAAGGATCCAGCATTGCCATGAGCTATGGTGTAGGTTGCAGACGTGGCTCAGATCCCACGTTGCTGTGGCTGTGGCGAAAGCCGGCAGCTACAGCTCCTGTTAGACCCCTAGCCTTGGAACCTCCATATGCCACGGGTGCGGCCCTAGATAAGGCAAAAAGACAAACAAACAAAAAAAAAAAACAAAAAACAAATTTGAAGGAGAAATCAAAAGCTTCACAGACAAGCAAAAGCTAAGAGAATTCAGCACCACCAAACCAGCTTCACAACAAATGCTAAAGGAACTTCTCTTGGTGGAAAAGGCTACAACTAGAAACAAAAATATTACAAATGATAAGGCTCACCAGTAAAGGCGTACATATAGTAAAGGCAGGAAATCATCCACACATAAATATGCTACCAAAACTAGAAATCATGAGACGAGGAGTGTACAAATGCAGCAAACTGGAGATGCATTTGGAAATAAGAGAACTTAAAACATTCTTGTATACATACAGTCTCCTATATCAAAACTTCATGGTAACTGCAAACCAAAAATCTACAATAGATACACATACAAACAAGAAAAAGCAATCCAAACACAACACTAAAGATGATCATCAAACCATAAGAAAAGAGAACAAGAGAAGAAGGGAAGAAGGAAGACAAACAAATCCAAAACAATTACTAAAATGGCAATAAGAACATACATATCAATAATTATCTTAAATGTTAATGGACTAAATGCCCCAGTCAAAAGACATACAGACTGGCTGAATGGATACAAAAACAAGACCCAGATACATGTTGTTGTTGAAAGACCCATTTTAGTTCTAGGGACACACAGAAAATTGAAAGTGAGAGGATGGAAGAAAATAATCCATGCAAATTAAATCAAAAGAAAGCTGGAGAGCAATGCCCAGAAACAAAGAAGGGTGTTACACAATGATCAAAGGATAAATCCAAAAAGAATATAAAACAACTGTAAATATATACGCATCCAACATGGGGTCACCTTAATATATATGACAACTGCTAAGAGCCTTAAAAGGAGTAATCAATAATAACACAATACTAGAGGGGAATTTAACACTCTCCTTACAGCAATGGACAGATCATCGAGACAGAAAATCAGCAAGGAAATACAGGCCTTAAATGACGCATTAGACCAGACAGAATTAATAGATATTTATAGAATACCCCACCAAAAAGGAGCAGAATACACATTCTTCTTAACTGCATATGGGACATTCTCTAGGACAGATCACATTCTGGGCCACAAATCAAGCCTCAGTAAATTCAAGAAAATTAAAATCATATCAAGCATCTCTTCTGACCACAACACTGTAATACCAAGAGTCAACAAGGAAAAAATTGCAAAAAAAAAAAAAAACACAAACATGTGGAGACTAAATAACATGCTACTAATCAATGGATCACTAAGAAATCAAAGAGTAAATTAAAAAATACTTAGAAACAAATGACAACAAAGACACAACAATCCAAAACCTATGGGATGCCCCAAAAGCAGTTCTAAAAGTGAAGTTTACAGCAATATAAGGCTATTTCAGGAAACAAGAAAAATCTCAAATATACCTCCTAAAGCAACTAGAGAAAGAAGAACAAACTAAATCCAAAGTTAGCAGAAGGAAAGAAATCATAAATATCAAAGCAGAAATAAGTGAAATAGAAATGAAAAAGACCATAGAAAAGATCAACGATTCCATCCAAAAGTAACAGAATACACATTCTTCTCAAGTGCGCATGGAACATTATCTAAGATTGATCACATCCTAGGCTACGGATCAAGCCTCAATAACTAAGAAAATTGAAATCATATCAAGCATCTTCTCTGACCACAATGCTATACGACTGAAAATCAACAAGAAAAAAAATGGCAAAAAACACAAATACATAGAGACTAGACAACATACTACTAAACAACCAATGAATCACTGAAGAAATCAAAGAGAAAATTAAAAAATACCTGGAAGCAAATGACAGCAAAGATATGACACTCCAAAACCTATGAGATGCAGCCAAGATGGAAGTTGATAGCAATACAAGCCTACCTCAGGAAACAAGAAAAAGCTCAAATAAACAACCTAACTTTACATCTAAGCAGCTAGAGAGGGAAGAACTGACAAGACCTAAAGTTAGTAGAAGAAAAGAAATCATAAAGATCAGAGCAGAAATCAATGAAATAGAAACAAAGAAAACCATAGAAAAGATCAATGAAACTAAAAGCTGGTTCTTTGAAAAGATCAACAGAACTGATAAACCCTTAGCCAGACTTATCAAGAAAAAAAGAGAGAGGACACAAATCAATAAAATTAGAAATGAAAAAGGAGAAGTCACAACAGACATCACAGAAATACAAAGGATCATAAGAGACTACTAGATGCAACTATATGGCAATAAAATGGAAAACCTAGAAGAAATGGACAAATTCTTAGAAAAATACAATCTTCCAAGACTAAACCAGGATGAAACACAAAAGATGAATAGACCAATCACAATCTCTGAAATTGAAACTGTGATTAAAAAACTTCCAACAAACAAAAGTCCAGGACCAGATGGCTTCACAGGGGAATTCTATCAAACATTTAGAGAAGAGCTAACACCTATCCTTCTGAAACTCTTCCAAAAAATTGCAGAGGAAGGGACAATCCCAAACTCATTCTATGAGGCAACCATCACTTTTATAGCAAAACCAGAGATACCACAAAAAAAGAAAACTACAGGCCAGTCTCACTGATGAACACAGATGCAAAAATCCTCAACAAAATACTAGCCAACCGAATCCAACAATACATTCAAAGGATTGTACATCACGATCAAGTGGGATTTATCTGACGGATGCAAGGATTCTTCAATATCCGCAAATCAATCAGTGTGATACACCACGTAAACAAACTGAAGAATAAAAACCATATGATACTCTCCATAGATGCAGAAAAAGCCTTTGACGAAATCCAACACCCATTTCTGATAAAAACCTTTCAGAAACTGCGCATAGGGGGAACCTACCTCAACATAATCAAGGCCATCTATGAGAAATCCAGAGCTCACATCATTCTCAATGGTAAAAAGCTGAAAGAATTCCCGCTGAGATCAGGAGCAAGACAGGGATGCCCACTCTCGCCACTACTATTCAACATAGTTTTGGAAGTCCTAGCCACAGCAATCAGAGAAGTAAAAGAAATAAAAGGAATCCAAACTGGAAAGGAAGAAGTAAAACTATCACTGTTTGCAGATGACATGATACTATACCTAGAGAATCCTAAAGACTCTACCAGAAAACTGTTAGAGCTCAACAATGAATTTGGGAAAGTCACAGGATACAAAATTAATACACAGAAATCAACTGCATTTCTATATACTAACAATGAAAGATCAGAAAGAGAAATTAGGGAAGCAATCCCGTTTACCATCACATCAAAAAGAATCAAATACTTAGGAATAAACCTACCTAAAGAGATGAAAGGCCTGTTCTCTGAAAACTATAAGACACTGATGAAAGAAATCAAGGGTGACATGAACAGATGGAAAGACATACCATGCTCTTGGATTGGAAGAGTCAATATTATCAAAATGACTATACTACCCAAGGCAATCTATAGATTCAATGCAATCCCTATCAAATTACCAAGGACATTTTTCAAAGAAGTAGAACAAAATATTTTAAAGTTTGTTTGGCAACACAAAAGACCCAGAATAGCCAAATACATCCTGAAAAAGAAAAATGGAGCTGGAGGAATCAGGCTCCCTGACTTCAGACTACACTACAAAGCTACGGTTTTGATGAACCATATGGTACTGGCACAAAGACAGAAATATAGATCAGTGGAACAGGATGGAAAGCCCAGAATTAAACCCACGCATCTACAGTCAACTAATCTATGACAAAGGAGGCAAGAATATACATTAGAGAAAAGACAGCCTCTTCAATAAGTGGTGCTGGGAAAAGTGGATAGCCACATGTGAAAAAAAAATGAAATTAGAACACTTCCTAACACCATGTACAAAAATAAATTCAAAATGGATTAAAGACCTAGGTATAAGACCAGATACTACAAAACTCTTACAGGACAACATAGGCCAAACACTCTCTGACATAAATGATAGCAACATCTTCTCAGATCCACCTGTCAGAATAATGACGATAAAAAGAAAAATAAACAAATGGGACTTAATTAAACTTTAAAATTTCTGCACACAAAGGAAACCCTAAACAAAACCAAAAGACAACCCACAGAATGGGAGAAAATATTTGCAAATGAATCGACTGACAAGAGATTAATCTCCAAATTTTACAAACACCTCCTACAGCTCAATACCAAAAAAAACAAACACCCCCATCAAAAAATGGGCAGAAGTTCTAAACAGACAGTTCTCCAAAGAAGACATACAGATGGCAAAAAAACACATGAAAAGATGTTCAGCATCACTCGTTATTAGAGAAATGCAAATCGAAACCACTATGAGGTACCACCTTACACCAGCCAGAATGGCCATCATCAAAAAGTCTACAAACAATAAGTGCTGGAGAAGGTGTGGAGAAAAAGGATCCCTATTACACTGCTGGTAGGAATGCAAATTGGTACAACCACTGTGGAAAACAGTACGGAGAGTCCTCAGAAAACTCAAAGTAGAATTACCATTTGATCCAGCAATCCCACTCCTAGGCATCTATCCAGAGGAAACCATGACTCAAAAAGACACATGTACTCCAGTGTTCATTACAGCACTCTATACAATAGCCAAGTCATGGAAACCACCTAAATGCCCATCGACAGAAGAGTGGATAGGGAAGATGTGGTACATATACACAATGGAATACTACTCAGCCATTAAAAGGAATGAAATAACAACATTTATAGCAACATGGATGGACCTAGAAATTATCATGAGAAGTGAAACCAGTCAGAATATGAAACACCAATTTCAACTGCTACCACTTACATGTGGAAACTAAAAAAAGGACACAATGAACTTATTTGCAGAACAGATACTGACTCATAGACTTTGGAAAACCTATGGTTCCCAAATGAGACAAGTTGGGGGGTGGTAGGATGCACTGAGGGTCTGGGATGGAAATGCTATAAAAATTGAGTTGTGATGATTTTTGTACACCTATAACTGAAATAAAATTCATTAAGTAAAAAAAATCAATGAAACTAAAAGCTGATTATTTGAAAAGATCAACAAAATTGATAAATCCTTAGCCAGACTCATCAAGAAAAAAAGAGAGAGGACTCAAATCAAAAAAATGAAAAAGGCGACCTTACAATGGACATCACAGAAATACAAAGGATTATGAGACTACTACAAGCGATTATATGTCAATAAAATAGATAACCTAGAAGAAAAGGGCAAATTCTTAGAAAAGAACAATCTTCCAAAACTAAACCAAGAAGAAATACAAAAGTTGAACAGACTAATCACAAGTACTGAAATTGAAACTGTGATTTTAAAACTTCCAACAAAAATCCAAGAGCAGATGGATTCAGAGGCCAATTTCATCAAACATTTTAGAGAAGAGTTAACACCTATCCTTCTGAAACTATTACAAAAAAAACTGCAGAGGAAGGAACACTCCCAAACTCATTCTATGAGTCTCCTATCACCCTGATACTAAATCCAGACAGAGACACCACAAAAAAAGAAAATTACAGGCCACTATCACTGATGAACATATATGCAAAAATCCTCAAAAAAATACTAGCAAACCAAGTCCAACAAAAGAATTGTACACCATGATCAAGTGGGATTTATCTCAGGGATACAAGGATTTTTCAACATCCACAAACCCATCAGTGTGATACACCACATTAACAAACTGAAGAATAAAAACCATATGATCCTCTCAATAGATGCAGAAAAAGCTTTTGACAAAATCTAACACTCATTTCTGATAAAAAACCCTCCAGAAAGTGGGCACAGAGGGAACCTACCTCAACATAATAAAGGCCATATATGACAAAACCACAGCTAACGTCATTCTCAAAGGTGAAAAGCTGAAAGAATTCCCACTATGATCAGGAACAAGACAAGGATGTCTGCTCTCAGCACTACTATTCAACACAGGTTTGGAAGTCTTAGCCATGGTAATCAGAGAAGAAATAAAAGGAATCCAAATCAGAAAGGAAGAAATAAAACTATCACTGTTTGCAGATGACATGATACTATACCTAAAAAATCCTAAAGACACTACTAGAAAACTGTTAGAGCTCATCAATGAATTTGATAAAATTGCAGGATACAAAATTAATACACAGAAATCAACTGCATTTCTATATACTAATAATGAAAGATCAGAAAGAGAAATTAGGGAAACAATCCCATTAACCATCACATCAAAAAAAAAAAACATGCTAGGAATAAAGCTACCTAAAGAGAAAAAAAACCTATATTCTGAAAACTATAAGACACCGACGAAAGAAATCAAAGATGACAAAAACAGATGGAAAGATATACGATGCTCTTGGATTGAAAGAGTCAATACTGTCAAAATGACTATACCGCCCAAGGCAATGCAATCCCTATCAAATTAACAATTAACAATGGCATTTTTCACAGAACTAGAACAATATATTTTTAAAGTTTGTTCAGAAGCACAAAAGACCCAGAATGGCCAAATCCATACTGAGAAAGAAAAATGGAGCTGGAGGAATCAGGCTCATTGACTCCAGACTATCCTACAAAACTACAGTCATCAAAACAGTATGGTACTGGAACAAAACCAGAAATACAGATCATTGAAACAGGATATAAAGCCCAGAGTTAAACCCACACACCTATGGTTAACTGATTTATGGCAAAGGAGAAAAGAACATACAATGTAGAAAAGGCAATCCCTTCATTAAGTGGTGCTGGGGAAATTGTACAGCTACATGTAAAAGAACGAAATTAGAACACTTCCTAACACCATACACAAAAATAAACTCAAAGTGGATTAAAGACCTAAATATAAGATCAGATACTATAAAACTCTTGAAAACACAGGCCAAATACTCTCTGACATAAACCACAGTAATATCTTCTCAGATCCAACTCCTAGAGTAATGACAGTAAAACAAAAATAAACAAATGGGACCTGATTAAATTTAAAAGTTTTTGCACAGCTAAGGAAACCCTAAATAAAATGAAAAAGCAACTCACAGAATGGGAGAAAATATTTGCAAATGAAGTAACTGACAAGGGATCAACCTCCAAAACATATAAACACCTCCTTCAGCTCCTTACCAAAAAAACAAACAACCGCATCAAAAAATGGGCAGAAGATCTAAACAGACAATTCTCCAAAGAAGACATAAAGATGGGAAAAAAAACGTGAAAAGATGTACAACATCAGTAGTTATTAGAGAAATGCAAATCAAAACTACTATGAGGTACCACCTTACACCAGCCAGAATGGCTGTCATCAAAAAGTCTACAAACAATAAATCCTGGAGAGGGTGTAGAGAAAAGGGAACTCTTTCACACTGCTGATGGGAATGTAAATTGTTGCAACCCCTATGGAAAACATTATGGAGATTCCTCAAAAAAAAAAAAAATAGAATTATCATATGATCCAGCAATCCCATTCCTGGGCATCTATCTGGAGAAAATCATGACCCAAAAATATATATGTACCCCAATGTTCATTGCGGCACAATAGCCAAGACATGTAAGCAACCTAAATGTCCATCAGCAGAGGTGTGGATAAAGAACATGTGATCCACGTACACAACAGAATATTACTCAGCCATAAAAAAGGAATAAAATAATGGCATTTGCAGCAGTATGGATGGACCTAGAAATTATTATGCTAGATGAAGTTAGACAGTGAGACAAACATCATATGCTATCACATATATGTGGAATATAAAAAAGGACAAAGTGAACTTAGTTGCAGAACTGACACAATCACAGATTTTGAAAAACTTATGGTTATATGAAGTTCCTGTTGTGGCTCAGTGGTTAACAAACTCGACTAGTATCCATGAGGACATGGGTTCAACCCCTGGCCTCGCTCAGTGGGTTAAGGATCTGGCATTGCCATGAGTTGCGGTGTAGCTCGCAGATGTGCCTTGGATCTGGCGTTGCTGTAACTGTGGCGCAGGCCAGCGGCTACAGCTCTGATTCGACCCCTAGCCTGAGAACCTCCATATGCCATGGGTGCAGCCCTAAAAAGACAAAAAATAAATAAATAAAAGAAAAACGTATAGTTACCAAAAGAGATAGGCTAGGGTGGGGTGGATGGATTGGGGGTTTGGGATGGGAATGTCCTAAAATTAGGCTATGATGATGACTGTACAACTATAAATATAATAAAATTAATTGAATTAAAAAATACATAAAATTTTTTTAAATAAACACAGAAACAAAAGGACTTATTCTACTATAGTCAAACTGGAAGAACATAAATTCAGTAACATGAATATACTGATAATCAACCTTAAGCCATTTCACTTATCAACAAATTATGTCATCAACAGGTTAAAACAAACATATCACAGAAGGACCAAAACACATACTACTGAGAGTGAGCAATAACCATCCCAAGTGTTCTGAATCATGTCAACTTACACACCAAGAAGCATCTAATTTTACTGTAAAAGAGCATTTTTGCATGTGTTTTATGACTATAAAATACATGCTTATTGCGGAAAACTTGGAAAATACACAAAAGCACAAATGTGTGTTTGCCTTATTTACAACACTACCTGCTGGCTGTCCCTTCTGGTTTCTTTCTTTACAAAACACACTCTAGTATTTTTTTTAACACGTGAAGAATTACCTCAATTACTCCCCAGGACTTTGTTCACACCTAATACCAGTACTGATCACACCTACTACATTCTCAATTTCTGTGTCTTTTTCTCTCCCTTCTCCTCTCACTTTAAGCAACCTGAAAGCAGTGACTAAGTTTTATGCACATCCTGCCCTGACCACTTAGCATGGTAGCTCTTGAATTTTCCTTTATCTTTCATTCATTCAAGTGCTATATATCTAGCATTTAAAAGTAGAAACGCCAAATCATTATCTTAGATTGGCATTCATATTAACAGGGAAAGAAAAATTTAAATACATAAGTATAAGACTAACCTCTAGGTCAGTTATAAGAAGAGGAATGATCACCCTCATTGGTCAAGACTGGCTCCTCCCAAGTGGCAACAGCTTCAGATGACTTTCCAACATTTCCCCCCAGTCAACATTCATTTACTAAGCACCTACTATAAGTACCTTTGAGATCATATGGGAGATACAAAAATATGTAAGGTAGGGTATAACCTTTAGCAGCTTCAGTTTAACAGAGGGAAGAAAGACTTGTAGGCTGAAAAACCTTTCAAATGAGATAAAACATCTTAATAAGATTGTTAGACTGTTCTGGGCATTCAGAGATGGAGTTCTTCCCTGATTGTGGGGATCAGATATTTGACCCAGGTCTTGGGGTATTAACAAGAGATAGATGTGTGTGGAGGAGGGGGAGCATGTGTGTGCCTGGGGGTTAGGGGGGTGAGATTCAAGGTAGACAGAATAGATTGAGCAGAAGCAGGGAGCCTAAGGGACCAAGCAGTGTTTAGGGAAGAGAGGAGCCAACGTGCCTGTAGCAAAGACAGAAACAGAAGAAAAAGCTGAAAAGGAAGAGTGTGAGCCCATGGCTGAGAGCCCAGATGGCAAGCTAGAGTTTGGACTCTATTCCCATTACAGTTGGGAACCATTCAGTCATTCAGCAAAAGCTTCCTTATCATCAGCAGGCGCCGTGATAGGTACAGTGAGATACCAAAAGAAAAACAAGGCATGGGCCCGTGCTCTCAGCAATTCCATGACAACACAACTTTCTAGCAGTGGAAACTCAAAGACACTAAGACCAAAACAGGCTTGCCAAAAGACAACACTAGTCACAAGGAATTTCTTTTTTTTTTTTTTTTGTTTACTTATTTTGAGTGACAAACTATACCAAAAGTTAGTGACAACACACATTTGATTACTTACAATTCTGCATCTCCAGGTGGGCGTGATGGAGATAACTCTTCTCTTTTTCACCTGGTACCAGCAGAGGTAGCTCGAACGAATGGGGTCTGGCTCTTACGGGCAACTTGGGTCACGTGTCCGGGTCTCAGACTCACAGTGGGTTGGTGTTGGGCTGCACCCCACAGGCCTGTGAGCCTTGTAGCTGCCCAGCCGTGAGAACAAAGAAAGAGCCCAGAGACGGTGACAGAGACAGCAATGGTTTACTGGACACGGGGTCATACACGAATGTCCTGGAGTGACACCCCGCTGTGTGTGGCCAACAGTCCGACAGGCCAGCAACCTTCACTACTCAGAGAGAAGGAGGCTCCCATCTATTGGGTGAACTGAGGTCAGGAGGGCTCATCAGCTACCAGGGGCTAAGTGAGCCTATGGTTCAGAGGACTGAATGGTTCCGTGAGTGAAGCAGCGGTAGTCGAGCAGGGCACACACAGAGAGCGAGAGAACAGCCATCTTCGGCGGCCTGACCACGCAGTTGGGCCCCTCAGTTCTCCTCCACACGGCATCTCCGTGTGCTAAGCTTGGTCTTCCTTCCAAAACGGAGACCTCAGTCATTCTGCTTCATTCCTGGTCATTTGGCTTCTTACGTGGCAGCTGGCTTCACTCAGAGTACAAAAGAGGACG
>PVHT020000283.1:3760931-3783061 GCA_004024745.2 Catagonus wagneri | reverse complement strand
CGCAGTTGGGCCCCTCAGTTCTCCTCCACACGGCATCTCCGTGTGCTAAGCTTGGTCTTCCTTCCAAAACGGAGACCTCAGTCATTCTGCTTCATTCCTGGTCATTTGGCTTCTTACGTGGCAGCTGGCTTCACTCAGAGTACAAAAGAGGACGCTGCCAGGGCTCTTAAAGCATAGCCTGGAACTGGCACATGCACTTACAGAACACGCTAGTGCTTAAAGCAGGAGAGGTTTACCCAAGGGCAAGATTCTTGGGGGGCTGCCAAAGCAAGTCTTAAAGTCAACAATCTCAGAGTCTCAAAGTCAAACAAACGGCATCTTCCACAATTTTAATCACCCAAGGAGAACTAGGTGCACAGGTGTTTGTGCTCTGGAGCACGTAACCTGCCTGCCCTGCTCTATCCCGCCCCCTTTCTGAAAGCTAGTGGAATGCAGTCATTTCTCATGCCCCTCTCACTGCTCTCAATAGAACTGCATCAGATTCTAAACCAGCCTTGCAACATAGTTTCAAACAGGCTAACCTGTGCATAGGAAGAAGTCTCTTAGCTCAGAACCATCCCACCTGCTCCTGAGCTTGTGTCACTCCCAAAAGCTCCTGCCACCAAGTACCCAAATTTCAAAAAAGGGAAGAAATAAACCTCATTCATGCCTGGCTCCAGCTGCCCCGCCTGCCACCTTCCACATCCTATATCTCCTAGGCCACACCCCATCTGTGTCAAATGGTCCTGTCTCTGGAGAGCTAGGGTGAAAAACTGAGTTCCTGGTTCTCACACTGACCTTAAGATCTTTCTGAAGCATTTATGACCCTCTTGTGTTCTCATTTTCAATACTGGACACAGTCCAGATTTGACCACAATGCCAAGTACAGTGGTAGTATCAGAATTTCTAGGAGAAGCTTGGGAAGCAATCTGGTTAGAGGGACTATGTATGAGATTTTTCTTGACACTTTTTATAAGACTAGTATCGGAGTTCCCATCGTGGCTCAGTGGCTAACGAATCCGACTAGGAACCATGAGGTTGTGGGTTCAATCCCTGGCCTCGCTCAGTGGGTTAAGGATCCAGCATTGCCGTGAGCTGTGGTGTAGGCTGCAGACGCAGCTCGGATCCCGTGTTGCTGTGGCTGTGGCGAAGGCCGGCAGCTGTAGCTCTGATTGGACCCCTAGCCTGGGAACCTCCATATGCCGCGGGTGCGGCCCTAGGAAAAAGGCAAAA
This sequence comes from Catagonus wagneri, assembly GCA_004024745.2. Lineage (NCBI taxonomy): Eukaryota > Metazoa > Chordata > Mammalia > Artiodactyla > Tayassuidae > Catagonus > Catagonus wagneri. Next base: position 3,781,849 of record PVHT020000283.1, on the reverse strand, counting down.
AGAAAAAAAAAAAAGACTAGTATGATCCCACTTTAACTAGGAATGATCACCAAAAATTTGACATAATGGCCAAGAGGTGATGAATAAAAATTTATGCTTAGCTCACAAATGAAATAAAAACGTGTACTTAGTACATATAAAAGCGAAAGTTAACTGAGCCAAAAAGAGAAGTGGTGGGTTCTTTTGTTTTATTTTTACATTTCTAACCATTGGTTAATTATTCCATAACAAGGCAGTATCACACCTTAATTGAATGTAGGCTCCAGAGGTCAGGGTTTGAATTCTGGCTACATCAATTACTGGATCATCTTGGGCAAGTTACTCGATTTCCCTGAGCCTTAGTTTTCTCACCTACAAAATGAGGATAGTAATAGTACCATTCTCACTGCATTGTTGTGAATATTAAATAATACTTGCAAAGTGCTTAGAGAGTGCCCAGTAAATTACTAACATGCCCAATGCATGTCACTCACTATTATTACTCCATACACTACCATGAGCTTGAGGTTTTCCAAAACATTTCATCAATTTCTTTCTCTTCGTTAATTCTTGTTTGGAATAATCTTGGAGGCAATGACTGCTGAAGATTATGAGAAGCTAAAGCTACCCCTCCACAGCACCTACTCAGTACCCTGGCCAACTTTAAATAGGTCTTGCCTAGAAAAGGTATTAATAGCAAACAGCAAAGTATCAATGGCAGATTTAAAAAAAAACAACTTTAGATAATAGTTATTCTAAGCCTTGGAAATTTAAAATAAAATTTAAAATAGGTGACAGAGATAAACTTAAGGAGGATAAAACTCACAAATCAGCACTTTAAAAACGTGTACGTTGAATGTTAAAGACAGGGGGCACCTTTCCACTGAATTTGTGTGGGAAGAAAACAAGACACATAAAAGCTATTTAGAATTTACTTTGCATATGATTATATTAACTCCACAGTATTATCTTTGCCATCAATTGCTCTCGCAACACCCCTTTTCTATCACAATCACAAGAGGCAAGCGGAAGCATCTGAAGAGTTAAAAGAGTGGGTGTATCAGTCCCCCTTCCCGAAATGTGCTCACACGGAGACATCTCCCTGCCACCCTGTGTTTACAGAATTTTATTTGCATAGAAGAACTGCAGGAGCTCGGGATGACAGTGGATCTGAAAGAAATTGGCAAAGGTACATGTGAGGGAGGGATTCAACAAACCCCCCTAACTAGGGACCGAGCAGGCAGCTGTCAGATACAGAGCAGGAGGGTAAACAACCTTCAGATTCTCAGAGGAGGCGGCATTCACCCGCTCCATCTCATGGTCTAACCTGGATGGAGTCTGTGCAGAATCCTTGGGGCGCTCTGCCACTTACAGTGCATTACAGGTCAAAGGAAACATCACTGGCCGGAGTCATTTAGTGGGGGCCACGCCCTGGGGTACCCGACCACCTTCTGTCCCCAGGAGGGCAGGGACCCCGGGAGCTTCTCTCCTGCCTGTGCTCACTTACCAGCTGCCGGCAGAGTTTAGGGTTGGTTTGATCCTCTTCGCTCTGGAAGCTGTATTCCTTCCCTGGTCTCATATACGGAGAACAGGCTCGAAAAGTGGTTTTGCAAGCCTGAGAGAAATATTACCGTCTTATGTTTTATAATCTCAAGGAGAAGCGTTGCACCCAGTCTGTGGTCTGGGGGCCACCGAGTGTGAAAGTAACTTCCAGGAAGTTTGAACACTTGAGTCTTAAAGGATTTATGTTTATAAAATGACCATGTCTATAACTGGAAGCTGCCAGGGAGGGCAAAGCTTTACACTTTACCACAGCCCTTCTCATCATTTCACCAAAAGTAGAACTGGAGGAGTTCCCCTTGTGGTTCAGCAGGTTAAGAACCTAACATACTGTCCATGAGGATGCAGGGTTTGACCCTTGACTTTTCTCAGTGGGTTAAGGATTCTGCGTTGCTGTGGCTGTGCCACAGGCCAGCAGCTGCAGCCCCTAGCCCAGGAACCTCCATATGCCGCAGGTACAGCCCTAAAAAGAAAAAAAAATAGAACTGGATTCCTAAATTCAGTCTCAACCTCAACGTCTCCCTCCCCCTCCCTCCCACACCACCCTAAAGAAAACAGGTGACTGGGTGGAACCCTTTGATCCTGATGAGTTTGAAACCCTCACCTGCCCCAAGGCAGCCCTGAGGTTGATCCAACCCTGTTAGGACACATTTTCTCCAAGAATAAAATAAAAGTTTCATAGGAAACTAAGAAGCCAAGGCTGGGGAATCTGTACCAGGCATAGTGCCAACAGCAAACTGTGAGTGAAGAGCTATCCTCTTACGGGGGCTCCTGCCCACGGATTCACCCAGCAGCACCCCCTCCTTCCCCGGTCATCAACCTGAGTGTGTGGAGCAATGACAGGAGCTGGGACTGGGCAGGCGGGGCCAGAGCAAATGGAAGATGACACTCCTGCTCAGAGAGAGAGAGAGACTATCTGCAGAGGAGGCACCTGCTCCCAGATTCACATGGACACCCCCCTGAGCATCCATAACTGAACTGGCAGGACCCAAGGGCCTGGCATCTCTGCTCCCTTTAGGAACCGCACTCAGGTTTCAGCGGTTGGCTGGAGATTCGTGTATTTACCTTGGCAACCTGGGGATTCCGATCCTGTAAGTGGGTCAGGAAGGAATCTCGAGTCCGCTGCACCTGACTGGTGAAAAATCCCTTCCACTTCCACCCAGCAAAGGCTGCCAGCTGCCCAAACAAGACGAAGGCTGAGTACCTCAGGCCGTCATTCTCCTGTGGGTCCACAAGAACAAAACAACAAAACCAGGCCATCATGGAAAGGCAAGTGTGTCGGAGAACAGCACAGCCCTCATTCCTTGCTGCAGGTTACAGGGGGGCCCTCAGAGCTGGTCTAAGGAACTGAGCTGGCGGAGGTGGGGACACAGTGAGTCTGCAGTGATCTCTCCCTGAGCAGAACAGAGGGGAGCCTGGGGGCCACAGTGCCACTCCCAGCCTCCCCGCTTTTTCTCCCTTATTCAGTGCTTTGGAGACAGAGTACATACATATGCTTCCAAATTCAAAATACTCCAAAAGCTTTATAAAAAAGTTTCCTTCCTACTCCTTTCCACCTGCCACGAAATTTCCCTCCCCATAAAGTCATAAATTTTACGTGTATCCCTCCAGAAAATTATCCAAATAGCCATATTATCAATATATCCCTCCAGAAAATACATATATGCTACATAGCCCTTTCCTACCTTTTACACAAATGGAAGGGAACCATCCCACTTATGCACATTGACTTTTCTTCCAGCAGTCTACTCGGAACCCTTTCCATGTCAACAATAAATAATAAAGTGGGTGGCTTTTTCCTTATTTTGCTGTATCATAATTCACTCAACCATTCCCTGCTGAATTACTCCAGCATCTTGGCAAGGCCATCTCTCCTTATTTCGGTCTGAGTTTCTCCCACCTGCAGCAGAAATAACAGTTCTGTTTCCGCCCTGACACCTGCCTGCCTTGGGTCTGACAGGCTGGTTTGTCCCTGACCACGTGGCAGTGGCTCCAGCCCTTCCTCCCTCTCCCAGGTGAGATCTGGTCCAAGGATCTCCCGTCCAGGTGAGGAAACGGAGGCCCAGGGCGTTTCGGTGATTCACCCAGAGTCACACGTCAGGGAAGAGAGAACCAAGGTTGTGACCCAGCCTCCCGCGCATGTGAAGGGATTTTCACAGCCATGTTTCTCGGTCCTATCCAGCTCCAGGTGAACCGGAAGGAACTGCGCTGGGCCTCCTCACCTAGATCTGGGGGTCACGGATGCTCAGCAAGACTGAAGACCACAGATCATTTTGTGAAAGACTTAAATCAATTTTTTAACACATGTGATACATACAGAAACTGCTTCACTGCTGCACTTTCTTCACTATTCTACCAGGGCATGCGTCTGCGTGTGTGTGTGTGCATGCACGCGCGTGTGATGCAACTCAATTAACCCTTCCTGAGACCTGACTCTCTGAAGGACCAGCTAAGGCTGGGAGATGGACAGAGATGTGTGAGGAGGTGCTGTCTCTGGGAAGTCTGACAATCCTCTGATGGGGACAGAGCACAGGCGGGGAGTGACGAGCGCTGGGACAGGGAGAAACCATCAGAAATGGTTCCCCACGAGTGTCCCCAGCTTCCTACATGCCAAAAGATTTCTGATCAAAAATTACAGTCGACCTGGGTTTAAAAAATGATTGCGGAGTTCCCATTGTGACACAGCAGAAATGAATCCAACTAGAAACCATGAGGTTGTGGGTTCAATCCCTGGCCTCGCTCAGTGGGTTAAGGATCCAGCGTTGCCGTGAGCTGTGGTGTAGGCTAGCAGCAGTAGCTCCGATTAGACCCCTAGCCTGGGAATCTCCACATGCCGCCGGTGCGGCCCTAAAAGGCTAAATAAATAAATGCAAACAAACAAAATAAAATAATTGCACGGCAATGTTAAGATGTTAACACTGCGAGTCCAGAGAAATGTGGAGACACTTCCGGGAGCCACTGTTTATACCCCGGGGAGGGGGGCAGCCCTCCCTCTGCCGCCCCAGGGAGGACTGTCACATCCCGGGCCAAGGGCACTCAGCCCCAGAGAGGGAGGAGAGCCCAGTGTGCCCGCAGCTCCTCCACAAGCCCCAGTGTCAGGATTCCAAGGTTTCCCTTCCTCCCGAGGGGCAGGCACACCCGGCTCTCGCGGAGTTCCTCCCCGGGACTGAGGTGTGGGTCATCACGCGAGACACTCTGCGAGTAGGTGCGAGCTCTGCTCCTGCTCCACGGTCTGGACTTTCTGTTTGTGCAACTGGGCTGCACCAACCGAGTGTGAAAGGAAGGTGTCCCGGAGACCCCGTGTTGTCTCTGTCAGCGCCCTTTGGCTTAGTCTGCCTTGTCAGCTGGCAGTGAAGAGTGCGGGCCCTGCTCAGAGGGCCTGGTTTCACTCCATGTGAACTTGGGCAAGTTACCCAGCCTTTCTATGCTGTGGCTTCCGCATCTATAAAGTGAGGACAACAGGGCCTGCCTCACAGAGTTACTGTGAGGATTAGATGAGCTCATCCATGCAAATCGCCTAGCACTGCTCCTGGCACAAAGTCAGGGCTCATCAAATGCATAGGACTCTGATGTCACATTTTTAGGAGAGCACTGACGCCACATGGGCATCATCACCAGGTATACATACTTCCTTCTCTACTACAATGAAAACTCCTTGAGTGTGGTGATGGGATCCTATGCTTCGTGCATCTTCCATAACCCCCAGCACAGAACTAGTCGCTCAACAAGATTTCTTCATAAATGAGTGAGTAAGAGTGAGCAACCCACCACCCAGGGCCCACACGTGACTTTAAGAACCTGAGAACCTCCTGGGTTGTTTCACGTACGTCATCTAGCAAAGTCCTGGTCTGAAGGGTGACGTCTATGAAGAAGGCGCCCAAGCCTTTCCCCTGGATCTTGCCCAGGATGACGGTCAGGGTCTTCAAGCTCTCATGGACGACTTCAGAACTCACGGGGTCATACAGGCCATGCACCAGCAGGTCCAGGACAATCTTCTTGTGCTTTCTCACCTGTGATCAAGGTGTGGAAAGCTTTAATAGAACAGGAATTGCTCCTCGTGAGTTGAGAGGCAACTAGTCTTCCAGTCTTCCAGGAACCTAGGACTTAGAGACTGTGGCTTCCCTCAGCACCTGCCGCAATGACTCCCATCAAAACACAAACGCTACCATGAACCTGACCTGGGAGCCCAACTTGGTCTTGGAAGGAGCCGGGGGAGTACCCGGAACGTAGCCTGTGGGTGGATGAGGTGGGGGAGGGCACATCAAGGAGGGTGGTGGACATGGATGATCTATGGACTGGGGGCACATGGGGACCTTTACAGGGGATAAGATGCAATGGCAGTGACGCTGACAGATGCTAAAGGAAGAGGTGCGGAAAATATCTTCTAGTGAACAACATAAATTATGAGAAAAATTAAATTCACCAGAGGCTGGTGTCAGGCTGCGTGTTCACCTAGCCTGCAGCTGTTGCCCACGGCTGAGGATCCCAGGCGCGATGACCCTAAGGTGACCCCAAATGAGTCACGCCCGCCTCTGTACAACCTCCTTCCCTGAGTGCAGAAGGGGCCAGTGAGCTGCTTCTGGCCCAGCAAAGATGACAGTGGTGATGGGTGTCATTCCTTGGTTCTTTCATTTCATATAAGAAAGGGGTGGGGGACCTCCTCTGGTGGCCTTAAAGAAGTAGCTACCATGTCATGAGAGAGTGACCTGCAGGAGCTGAGGGCAGCCAGGGACTGGGGATTTCAGTCCTACAACCAGAAGGAACTGAGTGCTTCCAACAGCCCCCCCAAGCTTGGGAGATGACCCTGAACTTCAGAGAGGATTGCTGTCTGGCCCACACCTGGATGGCAGCCTTGCGAGACCTGAGCAGAGGGTCCAGTTAAGCTGTTCCTGGACCCCTGACCCAGTGAAACTGAGATCTAATACACACCAGGCCTGTGGTGATCTGCTACACAGCAGCAGATGACTAGGAGTGAACCACCACCTCCCAGTGCTGAGGGACCCCAGGCCAGCCTACCTTGTCGGGGGTCTCACAGGCCAGGGCTCCCAGGCCTCTCATGGCCGTACGACGCTTTTTAACACTGGGATCCCGGGCTTTCTCTGCCAAGACCAAAACCACATGCCCTCCAAGAGACCTGAGTGGAAAGTCAAAAGTGTATTGATTTAGGAGTGTTCAGAGTCACTCATACCCACCAACAACCCTAATCCCTCCCTCGAAAGAAAATCCTGGGCCGTTTGCTAGATTTTATTCCTTCCCTCCCCACTTAAAGACCCCTGACTTGCTCTGGAAATATATTAGTTTGATCTAAATATAATGAAGAAGTGGATGCGGGAAGAGGAAAGGGGTGGAGAAAATAACGCAGAACTAACGCTGAGGGAGGTCTGGGAGGATTATGGAGTGAGGTGCCCTAGGGCAGCTGTGAGTACGACAGAGCTGAGAAAAGGGGACTTTAGAAGTGTTACTGCCAGAGTTCCTTTTGTGGTTCAGCACTAATGAACCCAACTAGTATGCATGAGGATGCAGGTTCGATCCCCAGCCTCACTCAGTGGATTAAGGATCCCAACGTTGTCATGAGCTGTGGTGTAGGTTGCAGACAAGGCTCAGATCTGGTGTTGCTGTGGCTGTGGTGCAGGCCTGCGGCTGCAGCTCTGATTCGGTCCCTAGTCTGGGAACTTCCACATACCATGGGTACAGCCCTAGAAAGACGCTCCTCCCCAAAAAAAGTGTCACTGTGATCTGAGAACAGGGATCTTTAACAGAACAGGGTAGGCTCTGTCCCTCCAACCCAAAGAGTGTCCTTCACCCTCGTCCTCCCCCAGCCCTTCCCCATTTTTCTGCCTGCCTTCCTGTCTAAACCCTGACAGGTATGTCTGTGCTCCTTCTCTCCAACTCCCCTCCTCCAGGCTCTCCTGAACCTTCTGCAATCAAGCCGAGGTCATCCACTCCCCACTCCCCGTCCACAGTGGGACTACAGCCCACGGTCAGTCCTCCCTGCTCATCTCGCTCAACCTCTCAACAGCATCTGACACAATTAGCGAAGCACATCTGCAAACATTCAGGGCATCCAAAGGATGTCCTACCCTAGAATACAAGCATTTGAGCAGCGGAGACTAGGAAAAGAAATGCACAAAAAGTGCAAATTGGGAGGCGTCGTGTGGCTGAGGCAGAAAGCAGTACTTCAAAGACTAAACTAATGAACTGCAGGGCAACAGAAGGGCTGTTAGAGCATGTGAACCCTGATACCAGGAAAGCCCTGGTGTTTTGCACCTCACAGGACATGGCAATATGTGCTGGACTCAGAACCAAGAGGAGGCAAGATCCAGACAAGATCCAAGAAAAAAACCTTCTTAACACCCTTAGGAGTGGGGGTGCTAGGGATGAGACCCACAGCCCTATTTGCTGTTTGGTGATTAGCAGGTATCATCAGCATTTCTGAACATTCACTGCAATTCATTCTACATTTTTATGGTTAAGTTCACAGCAAGCCAAATTCTTCCCCACTCATCTTCCTGTTATCCTGTAAACAGTATATACCATCTGTGTTAAAAAAAAAAAAAAAAAAAAAAACTGTCATCAAACTTTTCCCTGAAGAAGGAACCTCAGTGGAGCCAGCAGAATTAAGGCAGACAAGCAAGCACACGTGTTACCAAGTGGCTGCTGATACGGGACATGTGTTCATAATAATTTGTCTCAGACCTTGGAAAAGAAAGACATCACCGATTTCTTCTTGGGCTGGGCAGTGGGGGAAAGGGCCTGGCCCAACATTCTTCTCTGGGTTTGGTCCATGGAACTAAAACGAAACAAAACAAAACCAAAATCATCACAGGAGCCACCAACACTCTTTGAAGCCTCATCATTGGCAACCATTGTCCCACAAAGCCCTGTGCCAGGGTAAGAATATAAAGAAACAGCATCCTTAAGGCCTGTCCTGCAGAGTCTGCCGCCTTTATCCAAAGATAAAGAGCAATACCACCATCACTCATCATCAGGGAAATGCAAATCAAAACCACAACGAGGAGAGTTCCCCTCGGGGCTCAGCAGATAAAGAACCGGACACAGTGTCTGAGAGGATGCCAGTTCTATCCCTGGCCTCACTCAGTGGGTCGAGGATCCAGCGTTGCAGTTCAGATCCAGTGTTGCTGTGGCTGTGGCATAAGCTGGCAGCTGCAGTTCCAGTTCCACCCCTAGCCTGGGAACTTCCACATGCCGCAGGTGTGACTGGGAAACAAAACAAAACCCCTCCATGCAGTGCCACCTCTCAAAGTGCAGAGCCAGTCAAAGACTGCGGCGAATTAGGACTTATTCTTTGAAGAACTGGATGGTGAGCAATTCTCTTTGCTCTTCTTTGTTTACAATATATACGGTTTGCATTGTACCATGTGTACATATTATTTAAAATATGTAAGTAAATACAGATTGCAAAGTAATTCAGATCTGCAGCCTGATTCGAGACCCACTAGTGTAAACCAGTGCTTCTCAGACCCTAATGTGCCCTTGAATCACCTGAGGAATCTTGTTAAAATGCAGATTCAGACTCAGTGGGTCTGGCGTGGGGGGGTGGATTCCGCCCAGGTGACACTGAAGATGTTGGTCCCAAGTACCATGCTTCGAGGGCAAGGATGTAAAGTTAGGAGCAACTAGAGATAAGAGGGAGCAGTAGGTGGGAAGAGCTGGTGGAGATGTCCCACTGCACGTCGGTGAGCTTTAGAGGAGAGGGAGAAGCATACTTCAGGCATGGCGATTCCAATAGGAGTGCATGTAGTGTCATGGCAGTGGTAGTAATAACAATTCAAATTGGAGAGGGGTAAAAAATAAGGCTACAAGAAGCAGTCAAAAGCCAGCTGTGAAGGACTAACTGCTAAAGAGTCTAGTTTTAATTGAATTTTGGAGATAAGAGTGAACCGGTGATTTTTGTTTTTCGAGATGAAATCCTTGTAATCTATAATTAATTATTTTAACAACATTGTGCAACCCCCACCTCCATCTGGTCCTAAAACTTTATCATCGACTCAAAAGAAAACCTCGGACCCATTAAGAAATCACTCCCAACGGAGTTTCCATCGTGGTGCAGTGGAAGCAAATCTGACTAGTATCCCTGAGCTGGCACAGGTTCGATCCCTGGCCCAGCTCAGTGGGTTAAGGATCCAGCATTGCTGTGAGCTATGGTATAGGTCACAGACACAGCTCGGATCTGGTGTGGCTGTGGCTGTGGTGTAGGCCTGTAGCTGCAGCTGTGATTTGACCCCTAGCCTGGGAACCTCCATATGCCATAGGTTCGGCTGGAAAAAGAAAAAGAAAAGAAAAGAAGAAAAAAACAGTAATCACTCCCCATTCTGCCCCCCCACCCCAAGTCCCTGACAACCATTAATCTGCTTTCTGTCATTAGGACCTTCTAGCTTCTTTCTCTGGGCATGATGTTTTTGAGGTTCACCCATGTCATAGCATGTGTTAGTACTGCTACTTCATTCCTTTTCATGTCTGCACAATGTGTCATTATTTGGAACTGCCACATTCATTTATCCGTTCATCTGTTGATAGACACTCGGATGGTTTTCACCTTCTGGTTACTGCAAATAGTGCTTCCATGAACAATGCCATACAAGTGTTTGTTTGAGTATCTGCTTTCAATTCTTTTGGTATATATCCAGGAGCGGAATTGCTGAGTCATGGAATAGTTCTATGTTTAACTTTTGAGGAACTGCCAAACTGTTTTCCACAGTGGCTGCACCATTTTACATCTCCACTAGCAATGTGCAAGGGTTCCAATTTCTCCATATTGCCAATAGTAGTTATTTTCCAGGTTTTCAAATTATTTTTATTACATCCAACCTAGTGGGTGTGAAGTTTGTGTCACTGTGGATTTGATTAGCACTTCCCTAACGACCACTGGTCTCTTTTGTGTGCTTGTTTGTGATTTGTATGCCTTTTTCAGAGAAATGTCTATTCAAATCCTTTGCTCATTTTTAAACTGGGTTGTTTATCTTTTCATTTTTCGTAGAGTCCTTTACATATTCTGGATGCTAGACTTTTACCAGATCAATGATTTACAGTATTTTTCCCCATTCTATGGGCTGTATTTCTACTTTCTTGATAACATCTTTTCATCCACAATAGCTTTTAGTTTTCACAAAGTTGTTTATTTTAGTGTTATAACTAAGAATCCACTGCCAGATCCAGCGGGAAGATTGACCCCCTAAGTTTTCTGATAAGATTTTGATAGTTTTGGTTCATATACTGAGACTGTTAATCTATTTCGAGTCAATGTTTGTGTATGGTGTGTAGAGGGCTCCAGCTTCATCCATATCATTGACTTTTATTTGTTGCTGTGTTTTAAATTTTTTTTTAGTAGGAGAAATGACAGACAGTAGCTGCAGTGGTTCCCAACTGGTTTAGAATCACCTAACAGAAATTTTAAACACTTTAATGCCCTGTCTACACCAAGACCAAGTCTCTCATCATCTCTGGAGGTGAGCCCAGGCATCAGCAATTTTTAAAACTCCCCGAGTAATTCCTATGGGCAGTTGCTGAATAGGGTGACCTGTGACCAGTCATCTTGGTTTGCCCCTGTGACATTGTGACTTTTAAGAGATAATACATTTGCTCTAGGGCCCCATTCCTGACACAGAGTTCCTAAAACCCTAGAAATTTCTTAATGATTAGAGCCATAAAGGCATCTTTTGTTATGTTAATGAGGTGACCCTAGGTCACCTGAAGGTTGGGGCTGGTTGCCAGGGGAACCAATCCAGTGATTAGAGGGTTGGAACTTTCAGGTTCACCCCCTCTTCTCCTGGGGGGGAAGAAGGGCTAGGGACTGTGTTCGGATGATAGGGGAATCAATCATACATAGTTAATGAAGCCTCCCGCAAAGCAAAAGAATGGAAAGGTCTAGATTGGTGACCACACAGAGAAGCAGGGAGAGCTACTACTCAGAGCACGGAAGCTCCTTGCCCTTCATGTCTCACCATTTGCATCTTTTCCATCTGACTGTTCCTGAGTTATACAGCCTTTTATAATAAACCAGTGATTCCGTAAGTACAATATTTCTCTGAGTTTTATGAGCAGCTCTAGCAAATTAACCCAACCAAAGGAGAGGGTTGTGGGGACCTTCAATTTAGAGCTGGTTGGTCACAAGCACAGGTGACAATCTGGACCTACGATTGGGCTCTAAAATATGAGGAGGGGAGGGGCTGTCTTGCAGGATGAACCCTTCACCTGTGGGGTCTCACGCTATCTCCAAGAAGACAGTGTCTGAATTGAATTGAACTGAGTTGAAGGGAATTGAATCATAGGACACCTAGTCAGTATCCAGTGAGAACTAGAAACTTGATTGGTACTGTGCAAAAAACACACCTTTGGAGCTTGGCCCTGAGGAGTTTCTGGGACATGGGACTCTCAGTGCTAAGACCAGGGAAGTCCCAGGAAAACCAAGACAAGTTGGCTGTACTATTGATTGCACTGGAGTTTTGAACTTACTTAAATGCAGGTGACTGACAGAACCCAATTCTGATAAAACAGCTGTGCTTTGGAATATGGGACTCTGTTTGACACGGAGGTGCATGAAGACTTGGTTTCTCCATCATCTTTGCCCCCAACCCCACCCTCAGCTGGTGTCAGTAATGGTCTCCCGGTCAGAAGACACTGAAGAGATCCATGAAAATACGTCTTCACCCCGTAACCCAGTCTCTCTGGCCAGCAGACCTCCCCTCACCACTGCAATGAGGGACTCAGATAAAACCCGGGAAATTGCACCCTCACCAACTAGCAAGGTTTTCTTTGAGTAAAAAAGGTGTTCCTAGAAGCTTAAGAGTAAGACAGTGGTTCTCACACCCAGGTGCACATCAGAAACACCTGCGGGACTTGTCAGACCACAGCCTCCCAGAGCCACTCTCCAGAGTTTCTGATTCTCTACACCTGAAGCAGGACCCAATAATCTGCATTTGTAACAAGCTCCCAGGTGATGCTGGGATGCTGTGGGTCTGGGGACCACACTTTGAGAACTAGCATCAGGAGAAAGAAAGCACAGTATTATGATACCATTCCTCTGCCAGAATGAAGGGATTTAAAAATTCACACCGAGGCAGAAACCATACTTGGTTGTTTCTTTGGGGGCATTTCTGGACACAACCTTCTGTATCAATGGAACCTGCTACTCCTCAGGTGGAATGCTCTGGATCAGAGATGACTGGTGCCAGACAGTGCATATGGGGAGCTTAGAAAAGGCAAAGTCCCCTCAAGCTGGGGGTGGCTCCCCAAGGAGGGCAAAGGCCTCCTGAAAAAGCAGCTGGAGTCCCTGTTTTTGAGGCATAAGAAAATCATGCCTGAAGCTTCTCTCCTTTGGGAAGGAAAGCAAACCAGGTTCCCTGTTCTTTGCACTGGTCTTCTCTTGCAGGATTAGCATAACAGCCAAGGGCTTTAGCCACCCACAGCCCCTTGTCCAGGCCTCAGAAGCCAAGCATCCTGCCTTGCCTTTTTTTTTTTTTTTTTTTTTTTTGCTTTTTAGGGCCACACCTGCGGCATATGAAAGTTCCCAGGCTAGGGGTTCAATCGGAGCTGCAGCTGCCAGCCACAGCTATAGTCATGGCAACACTGGATCCATACCTACACCACAGCTCACAACAACGCCAGATCCATGACCCACTGAGCAAGGCCAGGGATCGAACCCACATCCTCATAGATACTAGTCAGGCTCGTTACCACTGAGCAACAAGGGGAACTTCCTTGCCTTGTCACTTCTTAAAAGGCATGTCTAGAATTTAAGGTCACAGAAGGCTCTCAAGCAGAGCGAAATAAATGAGGACTAAGCGCCCTGCATGGAAGATCAGCGTGTGGTTAGAAAAACACAGGGCTCCACTGCTGCCTCCCACCTCCCCATCACAAGATAAAAACTGTGATCCAGTTCAGCCTCGAGTTGTCAGGGCTCATCTCCACCTTTGCAGCAGGGAAAGCAAACCATTTCTCACCTTGCTGGCTGGGTCTCCAAATCAGGATCCCCTGGAGAGCTTGTTATAAGCTCCAGGCCTGCGCCATAACTGCGGGGTCAGAGTATCAGGGAGCGCGGGGCCCGAGCTCTGCCCTTTTTCACAAGGTTCCTGGTGATGGTACACGCGCTGCTGTACAAGGACCTCTGGAATACTCCACAGGGAATTGACTAACTCCAGAAGGGGCATGCTGCACTCACCTGAGGCCACGCGGCAGGAGTCAGCCCGGAAGTGACGAACAGCAGGGGTCAGAGGGCACGAGAGGGGGAAGGTCAGGGTCTTTGCAGAGATCGGAAAATGGAGGGCATATATTTGTGAAGCAAATTGAATTTCTCTTTTGAAATTAAAGTCATATCGAGCTATATATGCCTCTTGGATATTACTCTTAAATTAAAAAGTTTGCTTAAAAGAGTAAAAGTTAATTCCGGGCCACAAAGCCCCTCACCTGAGCTTTGTGTCTCCTGATATCCCAGCTTCTTAGAGCCCCCCCCCCACCTGCCCTGCTGCCCGCCTGCAGTGTCCTCCCCCCTCCTCTTCCGGCAAATTAAGTCCACTCCCCCCAACCCAATCAGACAGAAGGGTTGTTTCCAGCTGTTAATACAGGGTATCCGAGAGGAACGTTGTAAACTAACTCCAAAGCAACACAGGGTATGGAGTTAAAGATTTCCTAGACGTTTATAACTTAACCTACGAGCCCTCTTGCCGATTATTCTGGTGACTTGCTCTGGTCTTCCCAAGTGCCCCATCTAGCGTGACCGAGTCCGGAGGCCACCTGGGCACCTTGAGCCCAAGGAAGGCTCTGCTTGTAGTCTCATCCATCCCTGTGCACGTTCTTCAACCAGTTCTCCCTCTGGGATGTCCTTCCCTCTGTGCTAATGCCCTGTCCCCAGTGGTGAGTTTTTTCTGCCCCCGCGCCCCTGCAGCTTGCCTTCCTTGCTACATTGGGGTTCTACCTGGCCTTCCTGAACAGACATGGATTTGGGGTGACTTAGGTGAGTTCTGTGCTTTATGCTGACTCCTAGAGGCCTTTGCAAATTTACATCCTCCTGACTCAAAATATTGGGTTTACAGTCAATAATCCTTTTACTGATTGAAACCAAAAGCTACATCATGAAGGCCAAAAGGACAGAATACTTTGAACTTATCTATTGAGTGAGGGAAAGACATTGTTAGATTCCTAACAATCCTTCCAACACTGAACTTATTAATGAAAACAGTAATATTAATAGCTACCATTATTGGACACTAGGGTATGCTAGGTGCTACAATTAGTACTTGGTATATACAGCAAGAAAAGCTCTTTCACTTGACCTCTGCTTAACCCAGCTTTCCAGGTTAACCATATTCTGCAGGCCCTCTGTGGATGGTATCAACCAAAGCTTATGGCTGTTAGTACCCACTGCTAACTTCTCCTCCACTAGATTTCACCTGCTGACCCAGGATCAGTTTATGACAGCGGTTACTTATTATAACTGTGAAATTTAAATACTACAGAAACTGATGAAATAGGAGTATACAAAGAAAGGAAATTGCTTCTGTGAAAGCAAAAGTGAATATTTTGGAAGGATTCAACACTTAGAAGCTGCTAAAAAAAATTGCTATCCAAATTAGAATTTGTGTGGACAAAAGTTTGGAAACAGTCAATAATCCGGAGTGATCTGCTGGAAATGGAGCAGCTGAGCAGAAAGCGATTCTACATGTGTCTTCCCAGATGTCTTTAAGTTCTCACTACATTGAAATAAACCAAAACCAGAACTCATAGATGAAATATGCATGTGGCTTATACAAGAAAGATACCTCAAAAAGGTGAACTAGAGGACCTTTGTTCAAAGAAAAAGGCATGGCCCTACTTTAAAGATGGAGAAATTCTATATTTAAGGTAAAATACTTGAGGTATGTGTCATGTTTTATAATTCTCTGCTTTAACCAACGTCTTCCATAAACTCATTATTATAATCCAGCCCCAGTCTCTCAAAGAAGAGTCCCTTCCTGTACTTCTTTAATCTATACAGTAATCTTGAGAAGTAGGTTTAATTACATCTGTTTTAGAGAAACAGGGGCTTAGAGTAATATAACAACTCAAGGAAAGTAAAACAGCTAGTAGTGGCAGAGCAGAGTTGCAGACTCCAAAGTCTATACCTTGCATCACTATGTCCTGAACTATATCCAGCTCCTAGACAGTGTCCTGCATGCTGACCAAGTAAGGACACACTGCATAGACACCTCAGTTTGAAGCTTGAATGTCTTCCCTTCAGACCCCTCCCATCTAAAGCTCTTAATATTACGATCTTAATATAATGATCTATAACCCATCTATTGATCAACGATGGATTCACATAGTTTGGGGAGAGAGAAAAAAAAAAAAGACTTCATCGCCATTGTGCACTACCCTTGTACAAAGAGAATATCCACTCTCTGATACAGTGACCACAGCGACATTCCAGAAAGGACTGGGAAACCCAGCGGGGCCGTGGCCGTGGCCGAGCCCCAGCCCGCCCTTACCTGCAGCGGTCACGTGATGAGAGCGGCAGGTGTGGCCGGAGCACAGGTCCCGGGCTGTGCGGAGATCTGCTGTTCGCGGGCTAGCAGCCAGACGGGATGACTCGACTCAATTTTCCCAGCCCTGAATTCCTAACATAGAATAAGGGATATGAGAAGGTGAAGCTGGGTCTATTCAGGATAACGGGTCAACACAGTGTTGGAAAGTGAGACTCACAGGAGGGAAAAGAAAAGTTTAGATGTACTGAGGTGGGGGAGGGGATTGTCCTCTGATATCCACAAGGTTGTTCTAGGTGCGCACTATCATCACTTGTGCCCTTTACTTCCCCCAAACAGTGCTGAGGTGTTTTCCCTTCTTCTCTTTGCTGTTTTCCCTTTATTCGTTCTTCATTCCGAGTCCCACCCACAGTTTCTAAAGAAAAGACTGCAATTCTGAGGCTCTCTCCCCTACACCCAAGGAAAGGGCTCTGCCCAGCACCGTTCCCCATGCGGCCACTAGATGGCGACATCACTCAATGGACGGGTTCCAGGCAGCCTCCACCTGCAGCCCTGCGGGTAGTCCTGTTAGAGCCGCATTTAATTTCAGGCCAGGACACTGTGTTCCAGGCCAAGAGGCCTCGTTGTGACTGGTTGGTGCACCACCAGCCAGAGCTTTAACCGTTGATGCTCCTTCCTGCCCAACAAATACCATAGGTGGAATTCAGGGCTGGGAAAACTGAGCCAAAACATCTGAAACAACTGATGTAAATGCTTAACAGTTTAAATGATTGAGAAAAACAAACCAAAAAAAAAAAAAAACAGCTGGTTATAATAGTACTCGCAGAACTTGGGAGCTTCCCTGCCCCCATCATTCCTTCTTCCCTGGACTCTCCACTCAAGCGCATCAATCTATTTATCAATAAAAAATGATTGTTGGGAGTTCCCATCGTGGCTCAGCAGAAACAAATCTGACCAGTATCTATGAGGATGCAGGTTCGATCCCTGGCCTCACACAGTGGGTTAAGGATCCGCCGTTATCTTGAGCTGTGGTGTAGGTCGCAGACGCAGCTCGGATCTGGCTTTACTGTGGCTGAGGCATAGGCTGGCAGCTGTAGTTCTGATTCGACCCCTAGCCTGGGAACCTCCATATGCCACAGGTACGGCCCTAAAAAGACAAAATGATAATAATAATAAAAATAATTGTTGGGTAACTTGGGCAATGTGTGTTTTTTCTTTTTCTGTTTTTGTTTTTAATGACTGCATTTCATGGCATGTGGAAGCTCCTGGGCCAGGGACTGAATCCCAGCTGCAGCTGTGACCGACACCACAGCTGTGACGATGCCAGATCCTTTAACTCACTCTGTGGGGCCTGGGGATGGAACCCGCATTTCCGCAGCAATCCCAGCCGCTGCAGTCAGATTCTTAACCCACTGCACCGTGTGTCATAAAAGGAAAAAGTTCTGTTTTCAAAGCTCTAGGAGGTTATTGTTATGCTGATAGGTAGTGTTTATTAAGTAGTTCTGTGTGCCAAACACTGGGGTAAAAATAAGAGACTACCTTGCTTGATTGTTAGTTTAGTACTCTTATTATCATCCTCATTTTCAGAATAGGGAAACTGAAGCACAGAGATGACCTTGCCAAAGGTCATGTGGGTAATTAGTGGCAGAGTTAGCATTCAACCACAGGCAAGCTCATATCAGAGCTTAGACACTAAGCCATGCTGCCAGGCATTGGGCAAGTTTGGGAAATCAAACTGGGAGACAGGTGGACAAATACAAACCAGAAACGAGTGGAAGTTTGGAAGAAAAAAGCAGAGGGAGAGAAAACCGACGTCTCGAGAAAATAAGAATGAGGCTAAAACAAGAGCCTCTTTGAGCACACAAGAGCACCCAGGCAACCTCTGAGAATGCACTTTGACAAAGAAGCTGTACTGCAGAACTCAGCGGCTATGTGGAAAGAGGAAATGAAGACATCTTGCAGCCAAAGGAAGGCAAGAAATAGACTAGAAGGGACAGCAAAGTCAGGAGAGGCATTTTGGTTTTGTAGTGTGATTTTGAAATAGAATAAAGCTTGGGCACGTTGGAAAACAGTGGCAAGGGAGACCTAAGAGATGGGTAGTGCAAGCAGTGAAAGGAGGGGTCAGGGGGCCAGGGGACAGGGTTAGCTCTGGGGAGGAGGGAGAGCGATGCCCCCTCTTTGTGCTCGAAACTGGGAGACAACTGCAGAGATGCAGATCTGTCAACATGGACCGACGGGGATGAGCAGGTTCAATTCATCCCAGTCAGCCTCTGTCTTCTCAGGAAGACCAGAGTCGGGTTATCTGCCAGCAGTGGGAATAAGACTGGGCGGGTCATATCCTTGAACTGAACTAATCCATGTGGTACTCGGGATGACCAAAGAGCAGATAAAATTAAACCAGGCCACAGAGGCAGCTGGAGAAATAAAATCTCTGCTACAAGGGGAAGGATTCTCTGCCAAGTCTCACTGGTGACCCAGGACTGAAATGTACCCCTCTCGCACGCACAGAAACACAACAAATGAGCCATTAATGACCCCTCAGGTGGAACATTTCTTTGTATTCGAGTGTTGAGACTTTTGGCAGAGCATGAATGTCTTCTTCATTTGCCAAATGGGAAGACCAAAAGGCAGGCAAGTTTTCCTGTTTGGCCTAAAGCTGCAGAGAAAATCAGGGCACCAGCAGAACTGGTACCCGGGAAACTTACTGATTCAAATTCAGCCCTGTTAGTCACTTCCCACCAAGGGCACAGACACAGCACAAACTAGGGAAGAATCCAGACCAGGATGTGATGCCAAAAGAACTAAGGTCCTCCTAACGTGGCCATAAAACACAGCCCGGTTCTGGGAACTAGACAGGACGTTTCTTTGGTGAGGTGTTTTGTTTGTTTCTTTTTTTAAATTTTACTGGGATATTGCTGACTCACAATGTTGTATTAGTTTCAGGTGTACAACAAAGTGAATTAGTTAACCATGTATCTATTCTTTTCTCCCATATAGGTTATTACACAATAGTGAGTGGATTTCCCTGTGCTCTGCAGTAGGTCCTTGTTAGCTACCTATTCTATACACAGTAGTGTGTATATGTTAGTCTCATCCTCCTAATTGATCCCTTTCCCCTCCACGGTTTCCCCTTTGGGAACCGTAATTTTGATTTTGAAATCTGTGAGTTTGTTTCTGTTTTATAAATGAGCTCATTTGTATCGTTTTTATTAGATTCCACATATCAGTCATATCCTATGATTTGTCTTTCTCTGTCTGACTAACTTCGCTTAGTATGATAATCTCTAGGTCTACCCAGTTGCTGAAAATGGCATTATTTGGTTCTTTTTCATGGCTGAGTAATGATCGTTGATAATCTGATTGCAACAGATTGATACAGTAGTGACTTGATGCCCTTCACATACTGTAGTTACTTAAGTTTACTGTCTAACAACTCTATTTTCACTTTCAATTAGTATTTCCTTATTGTCAGAAGTACACTGGGCTGATGCCTCTGGAAAAATCAAAGAGGGTAATTATTTAATTTGCACTACTGACAAAAAAGGCAACAGGCGGAACTCAATCAATCAGCAATTCGCTTTCAATTTAGACTTGGGAAATGACAAAATGATAGTCACTGATCAAGATGTGTCTGACTTTCAGAAGACCGTTCTTCTTCTTTTTTTGGTTGCACCCATGGCATGTGGATGTTCCTGGGCCAGGGATCAAACCCATGCCACAGCAGGGACAACACCAGATCCTTAACTGCTAGGCCACCAGGGAACGCCAAGATCCTCCTTCCTTGCTTGTCCAGAAACTTCTCTCGAAGGGGTGGTTTTTAGTTTCTCCCCTCTCATATGCTTTCAGGAACTTCCTCCCAGGTCAGGGCAAACCCTCTCTTGATTTTCACTTCTAACAAATAAAACTGGCCGCCTGCTTGGCCACAGATTAGGAATGTCAATTTCTCATTCATTCATTCCTCATCCTTCACATGATTATGGAGATCCCACAGGGGGCACTGTGCCCTCCAGAGACCATTGGGAGCAGAGGTGAGACACGGTCTCATGTGACTCCATAGGAGTCACTAAGTCATAGCGAGGGGGTGACAAGGAGCAGTCCCTCAGGACATCCTTCGTCAAGGAAGGCGCATCTGCACCCGGGCTTAGTTTAAACTGGGACACAGTTTAGCCAGGAGAGACAGAGAAGAAAGGCATTCTAGGAAACAGGTGGACAACGGGCATGGGGGCCCAGCTGGAGGACTTTGGACGAGCCAAGCAATTTTGTGTTCCCCAAAGTCCTCCACGAAGCACCCCCGCCCCCAGCACGGACAGCAGGTGGACATCCCCTGGTACGCTCTCCTCAAATGTCAGCCCCTGCTGGCCCCCCGCTTTCCTACCTATCTGGTTGACTTCAATATAAAGCAATGGTCTTTTTGTCTCAAAGAATATTTGAGACTTTATTCATGTCATTGAATAAAGTAGATGCCACAGGAGAGGCACCGGGTTTATTCCTCATCTTCAAAAACCCTCGGGCACATGGACGAAGGCACCTCCTGATGCCCAGATAGGGAAGCAGATCGAAGTCTCTTCAGTTCCACGAACCATGATCAGAAAGCTGCTCCCAACCATTTCTTTGTCAAGCCCACGGGCCCTGGCTGTCCTACCTTCTGTTTTCCTGGCTTTATTACTTGACAGTCATTATTAGCACTGAAACGCAAGAATATGTTCAAACTCTTCCTAAGATGATCTCTGAAAATGGTCTGTTACTCGCTTGATCCGGCAAGCCCACAAAATCATGCAAATCGAGAGGTTCCAGTCTCTATGTTCACTGCCCAGACCATCAAAGTATGTATATCTGAAAAGCCACCAAGTCTCGAAAGATGTCATTTTGCAGAAGAAATGCATGCCCCTCCATGGTCACAACGGC
>PVHT020000283.1:3732674-3757797 GCA_004024745.2 Catagonus wagneri | reverse complement strand
GCTAGGGGTCTAATCGGAGCTGTGGCCACTGGCCTGCGCCGCAGCCACAGCAACGCGGAATCCGAGCCGCGTCTGCAACCTACACCACAGCTCACGGCAACGCCGGATCGTTAACCCACTGAGCAAGGGCAGGGATCGAACCCGCAACCTCATGGTTCCTAGTCGGATTCGTTAACCGCTGCGCCACAACGGGAACTCCCAAACAATTTTTTTTAAAGTTGAAGTTTAAACCCCTTTCCTACCTGAGACATTCCCCCCACACCATCACCAATACCTCAGCTTCCAAAATTTAATCATAAACTTACATAAACACTCTCTAGCCCAACTGGTAAAATCTACAGCAATCAATGAATTGTGCTGAGCTACAACGTTTAACAGAAAGTCGAACCCAGGCAATTATCTGTGCTGTCTTACCCGAGCAAGGCGAGGAGGCTTCTGCCTCAAGACTCATCCTGATGAAAGGCAAAGTGATTACTCCCCAGGAACATCACCGTCCTTTAAACAAGCGTGGGGCCGGCCGTAAGCTGCATTTTGTCCTTGAAGATGAAACAGAGAACAGATTAGCGAGGGAAATACATAATAAGACCTTTTTAGGCTATCCGCTCCTGATAATTGCTAGAGATTCATTACAGGCCATGCTGTTTTGCAGACTTTGAAGATTCTCATATTAGCTTCCGTTTCTGCAAGAGCCCAGGGAGAAAGCTCCACGTGCTTTGCTGTGGAAGAGTACTGGATCTGTAGACAGTGCCATGAGGGGCAGGTCAAGCTCACGGCCAGGGCCACTGTCATCTTGTTCCTGCTTTTAACATCCCGAAGCATTCTCATGCTCTTTGTCTAGTTGTCCCCCAAAGTCCTAGGAAAGGGGTCATTCTCATGCTTCTCTAACAAGTAGGGAAGCTGAGGGGCAGACAGAGTGAGCCGGGGACTTGCCCAGAGTGTCAAAGCTGGTTGATGGGACTGGGCTTCCTACCCTGCTTTTTATCTTCCCCCCCCCCCCCACGGTCACACCTGCAGCCTAAAGAAGTTCCCAGGCTAGGGGGCAAATGGGAGCTGCAGCTGGGGCCTACTCCACATCCACAACAACGTCGGATCCAAGCTGCATCTGTGACCTATGCCACAGCTTTCAGCAATGGCAGATCCTTAACCCACTGAGCAAGACCAGAGATCGAACCTGAATCCTCTCGGAGACCATGTTGTGTCCTTAACCCGCTGAGCCACAATAGGAACTCCTTCCTCTCCTGCACTGACCAGCCAGAGTCCTTGGAGGATTCCACCACTCACCTCTACTGGCTGTACTTACTCTCTGTGGTCTTCCAGTCTCCCACCCTTGACCTTTCCTCACCTTGGCTTCTTCTCCCCCTCCCCCGCCCTCCTTATTTCATTTTCAGGTTGCTGTGGACATTGCTTCACGTGTTCCTTCCTCCTCAATGAGTCAGTCTCAGGACTGCATTTAATTTTCCTTCCAGTTTGCATTTACAGTGGAATCCAGCTGAATCCCACTGAGTGACAACTGTGTGGGCATTTTGGGACAATGAGAATGACGTTAGGCACAATCTGACCAATAGAACAAGACACCCATGCCCAAAAGTGCTTTATGGTGTGGGATTAGAAATCCAGACTATGGAGTTCCCATCGTTGCTCAACAGGTTAGAAACCTGAGTAGTATCTATGAGGATACAGGTTCGATCCCTGGCCTCACTCAGTGGCTTAAGGATCCGGCTTTGCCATGAGCTGTGGTAGAGGCTGCAGACACTGTTCGGATCCTGCATTGCTGTGGCTGTGCTGCAGGCCTGCAGCTGCAGCTTTGATTCAACCCCTGCCTGGGAACTTCCATATGTTACAGGTGTAGTCCTAAAAAAAAAAAAAGAAAAGAAAAAAAAAGGAAACCCAGGCTTTGACTGGGACAGTTAACTCTTCCTTGAGGGACTGGAGAAAACTACCCTAGTAGAGTATTCTTTCATAGAATCCACCACAGATGCATTTTAGCAATTCCATCTTTGATCCCACAATACTGACCTCCCACCAGAGCTCCATCACAATATTCCTGCACCTTTCTCACTATTATTCATTTAATTCCTCCAGAAAAGAACCAAAAAAAGTCAATTTTATCAACACATCTGTTCAGGAATGAAGTCTGCAGGCTTTACATGCTCTAAGCCTAGAGCAGAGGCTTCTCCTTCCAGCTGGTCTCTATTCCTTCAAGAAACTGTACATTAGATAGTCCCCGGGAAGGAAAGGAAAGTAGGTAACAAGCAAATCACCCCATTTTACATACTAAGAATTTTTTCTTTTTTGTTTTGTTTTGTTTTTTTTGTTTTTGTTTTTTAAGGCCAACAAGCAGCATATGGAAGTTCCCGGGCTACGGGTCAAATGAGAGTTGCAGCTGCTAGTCACAGCCTCAGCCACAGCAATGTGGGATCCAAGCTGCATCTGCGAGCTATGCCACAGCTCAAAACAATGCCAGATCCTTAATCCGCTGAGCAAGGCCAGGGATCGAACCCGTGTTCTCATAAATGCCAGTCAGGTTCGTTACCGCTGAGCCACAAGAGAAACTCCAATTTTTTCTTTTTTTGTAGCTCTTAATTAACACTGTAAATAATCTTACAACCTCGGGGAAATAAAAGTTGATCTTGCTCAAAACAATACAATAAGTTTTAGATCTTAAAATAACCATTATGTCTGTAAAAACTTATGTGCAGAGGTGCAGCTATTTTTTTTTTTTTTTTTTTTTTTTGCCATACCTAGGGCCACACTCGTGACATGTTTAGGTTCCCAGGCTAGGGGTCTAACAGGAGCTGTATCTCCCGGCCTTCGCCACAGCCACGCAGGATCCGAGCCGCGTCTGCAACCCACACCACAGCTCACAGCAACGCCGGATCCTTAACCCACTGAGCAAGGCCAGGGATCGAACCCGCAACCTCATGGTTCCCAGTCGGATTCGTTAACCACTGAGCCACGACGGAAACTCCAGATGCAGCCATTTTGGAGGGGAAGTTGATGATATCAAAAATCCATGTGCGTGTGCCCTTTGACTCAGCAGTTCTGTTGAGAGTCATTCACCTAAGAGCCATACTAATTTTTGTGCAAATTAGAAAAAAAGGACACCTTCCTCAAGACATTTTACATTTATCTGCCAGGAAATTGTCTTAATAAATATCTAAAGTTGTGATATCTGCAAAGTAGTGGTGACCACATAGATGAGGTACTTTGTGCAGTGTACACCCTATGCAATTATATACATTAGCCCCAGTTAACTTATGAATACATATGAAGGACAACATCAGGATGTATTTTAAAAGGTGCTTATTAAACATTATTTGGGGGTTTTTTTGAAATATTATCTGTAATAGCAAAAAAAAAAATTGCTGCAATATCCAACAATTGTTGCAATGACAGCAGGGGACAGTTTAAATAAATAAATTCAGGTATCTTTATACAATGGAATACTAAGGAGCATTATAAAAAGAATAGAGTAGATCTATGTAGCTGATATAAAGAGCTATTCAAAGCATATTATAAAGGGGAAGAAGCAAAGTGCAGAGGATAATATATTATAATTCAACACAAGTAACTTTTTAAAAAGAAATATTTGCTGATGTAGCCATTTTCTTTTTTGTGAAAAGACACTTAAGAGATCATTAAAGAAAGTCTCCTCGGAGGAGAGTAATTGGGTGATGAAGGAAGCTTTTAGTTCAAATGTATACCTTTTTGTGGAGTCTGCATTTCTCTTACCAAACACATGTATTACTTTCAATTTTAAAAAAACCAACAGGTATTATCAGATTAGAAAGTTACAGGTCTTTTTTATTTCTTACACTTTTAAGCACTGAAAAAATCGAAAAAATACTTATAATTGCTGTGCACATCCCCCAACAGAATGCATTATAAAATAAACTGCAGGGTTTTTGTTCTGTTTCTTTTAACAGCGGGGCTAAGGAGGAGAAGGGGGAGGAAGGCTGGTGGAAAAGCTGGAAGATAGAGCTCTTTTTACCTCTTAAGGCATTTTCACCTCTTAATTTGTGCTTCTGAAAACAAATACTATATTCATTTCTCTGACCAAAAGAAGATTAAGTCTAGAGAAAGTACTATTCAAATTTTCAACATGAAAGAACTCAACACACACAAGCCCTTCTTCAAAAATTGCTTCACTAGGAGTTTCCCTTGTGACTCAGCGGAAACAAATCTGATCCATGAGGACGCAGGTTTGGTCCCTCGCTTCGATCAGTGGGTTAAGGATCCAGTGTTGCCATGAGTTGTGCCACGAGCTGAGGTATCACAAATGCAGCTCAGATTCTGTGTTGCTGTGGCTGTGCTGTAGGTCAGCGGCTATAGCTCCGATTTGACCCCTAGCCTGGGAACCTCCAAATACCGCCCGTGTGGCCATAAAAAAAGACCAAAAAAAACCTGCTTCACCAAAAATAAAAAATAAATAAATCCACATCAAGATACGAATGAAACAAAGAATTTGGTAATAAAGCTATACTAAAAAGAAAACATAAATTCATCTGTTAGACAACTAATATATTTAATCATAGGACAAAAGTATCAGCAATCTCACTTTTATTAATTCATTTCGGGTTGGGTATGAACTCTGTGCTTCCAGAGTTGCCTGTCATTTAAAAGTCAGGGATCTGAGGGAAAGCTACTAAAATTGTGTGTTACTTCACTTTACGGTACAAGGTGGGTGTAGAAGAATGAAATTAACTGTCTTTCTCCCTTTGATTTTGATCCTTAGAGAAAAGCGAATTCTATTGTTCCTCTCTATGTGCTCCTGAATTTAAAATTCTATTAGAATAAAAAGTAAAGCTGCGTTCATTATTACAAATTTTATGCTAAGAAGTCACTCTCCTAAATGAATATTTATTAAGGCTCAAGATACATTATTCAAAAAAAAAAAGGGAGAGAGAGAAGAAGAAAGATTGTTCTTGGATGAGCCTAAGTGACATTCAATATAATTAACATAGCAACCCCAAATCTAACAATAGAGTGACATTTATATTTTTTTTTTAAAGATTCCCTCCAAGAAGGGATGTGGGAGGCGAGTACTGAATGCAGTAAATTTTACAGAACATTTTTCTACTTTGGAGTTTTGCATTTTGAATCATGCATTTGTTTCAGCGTCAAGGGTATCCAACCTTGATTTTGCTTACAAGTTACACACATTCCGTTCTCCTACACATTGAAAATAAGTTTTAAATACTGAACTCATTCCAGGGCAGCCTTCCTTCCACACATTAATGTAACAAATATTGTCTCTACCTTGGCTGAATTTCTATTTGGAGACCAATTCTTTAAAGGTTCAGTATTTATTTGCTGACCACGTTTGCCCTGGTTGCCCTGGCTGTGTCATTAAACCAATATTTATTCATTCAGTAAACATTTATTGACAGTCTCCTCCGTGCCAGGCTCTCTGCCCAACGATAGGGCATAAGGAATATAAAGATAAATATCTGGATAAAAATATGTGATCCCTGCCCTCTGAGAGGTCACAGACTGGCAGGTTACCAGCACTTCCATCCAATGTCCACTAGGATGTTTATTCTGTACAATCAGGGCCAGGATGAAAGTAAGGCAAGAGAGATACCTGGGAAAAAATTCTAGGAGACACCCAGTCTCAGGGGTGAGCAAATGCACACAGGCACCTGAGAGTGACAGTCTCAATAAATTTTGAACTCTGGAGCTCCCCTCTTCGCCCTGGTTCACCCAAGATCCTTACCTGGCCACCTGGCTTCTTGCCTTCCTTTCTGCTGCCCTTCTCCCAATTCACGGACACACTCGTCTCAGTCACTTCCCCCCAAGTGTCCACACTCAGTGTCTACTTTTCACGCCCAGGGGTGTGCAAACTTCCCTGTAACCACCCCTCATCTAACTACTTCTTCCAGGCCTTTACTCAAATCCCACCCTGAAAGTCCTCCCCAGGCCTAACAGCCTGGTCAGTTTCTCCCCAAGCACTCGTACTCCTGCAGTGGCTTTTTATCACTAGCCAATTTTTTAAATAACTAATTTTTTATCGAAAGATAGTTGATTTACAATGTTTTAGGTGTATAGCAAAGTGATTCAGTTCTATATATGTGTTCACATGTGTTTGTATATATATATTATATATGTGCACATAATATATATTTATACTTTTTCAGATTCTTTTCCATTGTAGGTTATTACAAGATATCACTAGACAATCTGTATTCAAATCCTCCTCCTCCTCATCATTATTATTATTACTTTGTCTTTAGGACCACACCTGTGGCATATGGAAGTTCCCAGGCTAGGGGTTGAATGGGAGCTGCAGCTGCCAGCCTACGCCACAGCCACAGCAATGCTGGAACTGCGCTATGTCTGAGACCTACACCACAGCTCATGCCAACGCTGGAACCTTAACCCACCGAGCAAGACCAGGCATGGGACCCATGTTCTCATGCATACTAGCTGCATTCATTACCACTGAGCCACAACAGGAACTCCTGTATGCAAATTATTACATAAGAACTCGTCTCCCCAGCCCAGGCTCAGGAGTCTGTGGATATCAAGGCTTACGTTCTAGTCTTTGCAACCTCACTCCAAGCCGCAAGACCCAGCACAGTGATTTTCGCACGTGTGTATCTTAGTCCATTCAGGCTGTTATAACAGATTACCATAGACTGGATGGGTTAACAACACACATTTGTTTCTCATGGTCCTGGAGGCAATGAAGTCCAAGCTCAAAGTGCCAGCTCCGGCAGTGTCTGGTGAGGGCTGGCTTCCTGGTTTGCAGATGACCATCTTGCTGTGTCCTCACCTGGTGGAGAGCAGAGAGGAAGCAAGCTCTCTCCCAGCCCTTCTCGCAAGGTCTCTAATCCTTTTCCTGAGGGCTCCACTCTCCCAACCTAACCACGTCCCCAAAGCCCCACCTCCAAATACCCTCACACTGGGAATTAAGTTTCAACATAGGGATTCAAGAAGGCACACAAACATTCAGCCCACAGAGTGGGTTTTTAGAAAATGATTCCTCCACCTAACTGAGTGTAACTAAGTGTCCTAACAATCTTCAGGACACTTTCGGTGTTTCTTTTTGCTTTAACAAAAGCAAACACTGGTTTGAGGCATTTACAACATTGGAATTCTATAGAAGCAAAATAGGAATTACAATGAGTTAGAGTGCTAAAAAAAATGCATTTTCTTATTTCCCAGCACCTAATTCAAATTAATTACAGATTAAGTGAAGGGACATTTTGTTTAGCACTAATTTCATGGGCGGGGAGAGAGAGTATGTTGTAAATAACAATATGTTTTCTCTTTGTTGTAGAAAAGATGGCCACTGGGTAAAAGTCTCCATGGCCACTATTTGGGGTAACACCACTAATGAATGACCTTTAGTAAGGAGTCCCACTGGTGACCCTCTTCAAATCAGGCAACAATAGCAAGGTGTCCTCTTTACCAGTGATGATACTGTGGTATGGAACAAAATTGGATGCAGCCAGTTTCATAAGCAGCGTGCCCCGTGTATTACTAAGACACATCACTTCCTTAGTGTAGGGAACACAACTCACACGCCACAGACGGTAATCTAAGTGTACAGCCAGAGCCCCTCTCCAGATGGTGTCCTGGAGGAGTTAGTGGCCTGGGACCCTTAGCATTAAGTTTACTAATGACGTTTGCTCTGTACAAGGGCATTCGATCTGTCACAATTATTTTGGGATTGATCCCACCTGAGCTTTTGTGAAATCTGTCCTGGAATTAACTTCATGGCCAGAGCTTTCATCAGCTCAGTCATGAACTCAGGGGTAGCCCTTCCCTCTTCTTGCTGTTTCCTTACAAGGACGTGCTGGGTGAGAGTTCTGTGTTCATGGTGTGGCTCCATAATGCAGCTTAGAGTAACTTTGCTCAAATATTTTAGGCAAGCAAATTCAAAGTACCAAATGGAAACTTCCTATCTTTCTTGGGAGATCTTAGCGAAAGCTCTTTGCATTTTTCCACTTTTTCTGTCTTCACATCCAGGTCATTCTTCTTCCATCTAAAGTGTGTAAAAACCAAAACGAGCACCACATGCTGACTGTACAACAGTACAGGGTTTTTCTAGTCCATGGATAATGGGGGAGCAAGAATGCCCTGCCCTCTGTCTTGGATCTTGTCTCTGTCACCACACGTTCTATTACTCTTTGTTTTTATGCTTGCTTTTTTAGGGCCACGCTTGTGGCATATGGAAGTTCCCATGCTAGGAGTCAAATTGGAGCTGCAGCTACTGGTCTACACCACAGTCACTGCAACTTGTGATCCAAATTGGGTCTTCGACCTACACCACAGCTAATGGCAACACCAGATATTTAACCCACTGGGTGAGGCCAGGGGTGGAACCCGCATTCTCATGGGTTCCTTACCCCTGGGTTTGTTACGGCTGTGCTGCAATGGGAACTCATTTTACTCTTTGCTTTAGTGGATTCAGCACCCAGTTTAGGGTTAACACGATGCTGTCAGACTGAGAGTTAGTGACAGGCACATAAACTACCACTAAGTCACCCATCCCAACTAATTTGTTCTTGGAGATTTCCTAGAAAGAAGATTTGCAGTCATTCCAGGGTCCCATTGCTTCAACCTTGAGCATAAGTTTCTTTGTAATATTGTAATATTGTCACTTTGGCTTGGGGTTGAGTGAAAAATGATGAAGAATCATCTGGAATGCATATCTCAAACGTAACATTGTTTATACGCACAAGGATACCAAATAGATGGAAGATGAAGCATCTGCCCCTAAGAAGTTTATAGATAATCAAAATGAATTTCTCGAACTCCATTCTCTGGGCATGTCACATGACCCCACAACAAGACTCCAAGTTTTCTTCTAGAACTTTCGGGAGCTTTTCAAGATCAAGTTCAGGTCCCTCATATCAATCTCCAAAGCTTTATAGGCTCTGCTGCATTTTCCCTCCCCAGCTTATCTCCCCTGGCCTGTTTTCTGCACCCATTCCATCTCCCACAGACCTATTCCCCCTCAGGACACCTCAGGGGTCTCCCTGTCCCTCTAGCATCATTTGTTTAGCTCAGTTTCACTGTCACGGCTTATAAAAGATTGCCACAATGGCACTCCCATATTAATAGGCCATATAAATGTCTTTAGCTGTGAGTAACAGGATATCCAAGATACAGTGTCTGAAACAAGAGTTATTTTTGTTCTATTTTGTTTTACATAACACAAAAATCCAGAGTTGGAGTTCTTAGCATAGGGGTGCAGCTGCCTAGGGCTGCCATCAAGGATCTCTGTTCTTTTCATCTATTTACTTAATTCGGAACTGTCATTATATCCACACTCCTTCTGCCTGTCTGAGATGTGGGCATGTAGCCACATCTCCAGCTATCATTCTGCACTCAAGGTCAGAGAGGCTTCTGACAAGACATTTGCTTTTCTGATCAAAGACAAAAATGCAAGGGCAGAACCAGCCATATCCTTTTCTTTTATCAGAAAAGCAAAATTCTTACCAGAAGTCGCTCGGCACATTCCCTCCAATAAATTTTTATTAGAACTAGCCACATGGACATTTCCTTCCAATTGCAAGAGATGCAAGAAAATCAAGTATTTGGTGAAAGAAAGATGGACTGTCATAATTTTCTTAGACTAATATTGTCTCATCAACTGGACCAAGACACATTACCAGCAGGAACAAAATCAAGAATTTTTTTTTTTAGCAAGAATGAAGTAGAAGGGTAGATAAGCCATTGGTAATAAGGTTTGACAAACGGACCTCCTACTCAGCAAAAGTAATCTGCAGGGCTGTGAAGCATTGCTCTCTCCGCCCTTGTCTGTCACCCACATCTTTCACCAGTTATTCAGCTCTCAGAAACATCCCAGTAATTAAGATTAAACATATAAATCTCAAAATTAAAAAATGTATATATATGTATGACTGGGCCAATTTGCTGTACAGCAGAAATTGACAGGACACTGTAAATCAACTATCTTTAATTAAAAAATTTTTTTAGATCTCAAAATTTCGTTATGTTTGCCCTAGCTATTTAAAAACCTTTAGGAGTTCCCGTTGTGGCGCAGCAGAAATGAATCCGACTAGTATCCTGAGGATGTGGGTTCGATCCCTGACCTCGCTCAGTGGGTCGGGATTCCGGCGTTGCCGTGAGCTGCGGTGCAGGTCACAGAGGAGGCTCGGACCCCGCATTGCTGTGCTGTGGCGTAGGCCAGCAGCTGTGGCTCCAATTCAACCCCTACCCTGGAAACTTCCATATGCCGAGAGTGTGGCCCTAAAAAGAAAAAAAAACTCTTTAAAATAAAACTCTGGATTTCTGAGATGATTTCTCAAGATTTCCCACAGATCTGAGACCTATAATTTAAAATTCAGTATAAGAACCGTAAACGTACTGCGTATACTTCTCTGTTTTTTGAAGTATAGTTGATTTACAGTGTTGTATTCATTTCAGGTGTTCAGCAAAGTGATTCGACTATATACATATAATATATATCATATTTCCTATTATTTTCAATTATAGGTTAGTACAAGATATTGAATATAGGTCCCTGTACTATGCAGTAGGTCCTTGTTGTTTACCTATTTTATACATAGTAGTGTGTACCCATTAACTCCAAACTCTGAATTTATCCTTCCCTCTCCCCCTCTTTCTCCTTTGGTAAT
Organism: Catagonus wagneri; assembly: GCA_004024745.2. Lineage (NCBI taxonomy): Eukaryota > Metazoa > Chordata > Mammalia > Artiodactyla > Tayassuidae > Catagonus > Catagonus wagneri. Next base: position 3,747,184 of record PVHT020000283.1, on the reverse strand, counting down.
GAAAAGTTTTGTGTATACTTTTTTTTTTTTTTTCTTTTCTAGGGCCGCATCTGCAGCACATAGAGGTTCCCAGGCTAGGGGTCCAATCGGAGCTGCAACCAATGGCCTAAGCCAGAGCCACAGTAATGCAGGATCCAAGCGGCGGCCTACACCACAGTTCATGGCAACACCGGATCCCCAACTCACTGAGCAAGGCCAGGGATCAAACCCGCAACCTCATGGTTCCTAGTCGGATTCGTTAACCACTGAGCCACGAAGGGAACTCCCAACTTCTTATGTTAATATAAGAATATCCTGTACTATGCCCTTATCTGGACTTGATTCAAGACATGTTAAAATTTTAAGATCTTTTTCAGAAAGTTCACTTTTTCTTTTCTCTCACTGTACTTTTCCTGTTAATACATTTCCAACCAATTTGAACCAATATTATTAATCATTCCACAAACATTTACAAAGGCTTTATTTTGTACTGTATTCTGAGGATATAAAAATAGAGAAGAAATCATTGTTTTTTTTTTTTTGGTCTCAAGCAGTTTATAATCTGGGAGACAGATTTATAAACCAAGAACATAGAAGAAACAGGGTGTTATAGGAGCTACCAGAGAATTACAAAGGTGAAGGGGAGAGAAAAGCAGGACTGGTCAGTTCTGGAGGGGACAGAGTCAGGATTCTAAGAATCTGAGTCATTAACATCAGAAATCTTCTCCAGAAATAGCATTTTCTGGATTGATTGTGTCTTCATAGGATTCATTCAGATGTGTCTTCCCTTTATTAACAGTTGTGGGAGTTCCCGTCACGGCTCAGTGGTTAAAGAATCCAACTAGGAACCATGAGGTTGCGGGTTCGATCCCTGGCATCACTTAGTGGGTTAAGGATCCAGCGTTGCCGTGAGCTGTGGTGTGGGTTGCAGATGTGGCTTGGATCCCACATTGCTGTGGCTGTGGCGTAGGCCAGTGGCTACAGCTCTGATTAGAACCCTAGCCTGGGAACCTCCACATGCCGCGAGTGCGGCCCTAGAAAGGCAAAAAGACAAAAACAAAAACAAAAACAAAAAACAATTGTGTAGGTCATAATCTGTTTAATTAAAGATGTATTAGGAGAGAAAATTCTTTGTGTTTTCAATGATGACAGATTTGTCATTGTCTATCTTGATGACTTCTGGTTTGTGGAAAGGCAGCCAAAGGAGAAATTTCATCTCCTAGTTTCCTTCAGGGTCAACAGGAAATCACTCACTTGTTTGTCTTTTGGCTCCTGGGTTCCCTGACACACCTTTGAGCACAACACTAGAAAGTAAGCAGGCATCTACTCACGATCACCAGCTTCTGAATTTCCTCCCTCAACTTTTAGCTAAACATGAAATTAGCAAATTTTAGTTAAATTAGAAATTCAATGACTTCATGGATCAACTAGTATTTTCCAAACTGCAGATGAATGACTCATTAACAGGTCATGAAATCAAGTCAGTAGGTATTGATCAGCTTTTTTAAAAAGAAGTAGAACGGGAAAAAAAAAAAAAGTAGTTGTTTCCATGGTGGCTCAGCGTTAATGAACCTGAGGATGCTGGTTCCATCCCTGGCCTTGCTCAGTGGGTTAAGGATCTGGTGTTGCCGTGAGCTGTGGTGTAGATCGCAGATGCAGGTTGGATCCTATATTGCTGTGGCTGCGGTGTAGGCCAACAGCTGTAGCTCCGATTTGATCCCTAACCTGGGAACCTCCCTATGCCACAGGTGTGGCCCTATAAAGACAAAAAAAAAAAAAAAAGGCAGATTATAAAATATCAGAATGCATTTCATCCAGTAAGATAAAAATTCTTTGGTGAAACTTTAGTTGCGGTTGTGTGAGTGTGTGTGTGTGTGTGTGTGTGTGTGTGTGTGCAGTCACAACATAAAATATATTTCTTACTGTATCACAAGGAGAAAGTTAAACCACTGAATTAGACTCTAATCCTCATAAAGGCACTTATTAGCCATCTAGCAAATATTTGTTAAATTGACCTAATTTGTCTGTGTGTTTGTGGATTACTCAACAAATACTTACTCTGTCTATATGTGTTCACCAAAGTGACTGTTACAACGCCTCATTTAAACTTTCAGGAAATGAAGAACAGCAGTAGGCTTTCAGTTAGATACACTAAGTGCTCTTTTTTTAGGGGTAAATCATTCCATTTAGCAGGACTGCTTTATAATCTTTAATCTGGCTTAACCCTCACCTGCTGTTTAAAATAGACCCTAAGGTCTCTAAACCATGCCCAGAAACAAAATCTTATTGAAAGCATAAGGGTCATTAGCAAACAGAGCCTTCAGATCCTCATCGGTCCTATGCTGGTCCAAACCCCTCCCTGTCAGTCAGTCTGGGCAGGTCTGCACAGTGTCCTTGCCCCCAGCATAGATGATGTCACAGGCGTCTGTCCCTAGTGTTTCTTTTTCAGTCCTTAGATTCCGAGTGCTGATCCTCCCTGGCTGTGATGACACCCCACCCCCACCAGCACTGCCACCAGAGGCTTTGCTCTTCCTGGAAGACACATTCTCACTGTCTCTCTGTTGGCAGAGCCTCCACTGTCCAGAACCATTAAGATTCTCGGTACCCAAGAGAGTCGCCCGCTTGTACCCAGGAGACTACAGCTTGCCAGATCTGGGCCAAGCCAGAGGGTGCCTACGTCATCTGCTCTTCTGCTCTTCCATCTTCCTGTGCTGGGGGGGGGGGGGGGGGGGTGTAGATCACCCTAAGAATTCCAGAGTTCTCTGCCTGCTGGGGTGGGGTGGGGGCAGCTGTGGCAGAGGCGTCGGGTTAAGGGATTAAGAATGCAGATGATCACTAAGACTCAGCCTTTGACCTGCTTGCCCGCTGATGGGGGGCATGGCATCGCAATGGTCCCCAGATAACCTGAGCAACCAGGGGGCTCAGCAAAAACTCTCAGAGGCCCCCTCCTCTCTCCCACGCCCTAGTCGGAAACAGGGCACCATCTGTGCCCCATTATCAGGGACTGGGGTTCTAAGGGTTCACAGATGCTGCCACAGTGCATGTGCAAGTGCTTCCTGGAGCAGGGGCATAACCGGTCTCCCTGTGCCCTCCCCTGAAGGTCAGGCATGGTCCTACCACCTAACCTCCAAAACTTGGGCAAGCCCTGTGAAAGTGGCTGCCTGGGTCAGCCAGGCAGTGAAGCACCTCAGCTGTGTTTCTGAGTTTTCTGAACTCCCTGGCAAACAGGCAAAAGGTGGATGCTTTTCCAATAAGCAACCGACAGTCTGAAAGTACTCTTTGCCTTTGTCCTGAACCAGACCTACGTTATGCTAAAGGCGAGTGGGTTTGTGGTTGTGCCCTAGCCTTGCTCCCCTTCAAACTCCCGGCTATGAGCTGGTTCTCCTTCCTTTCCGCCAAGACTTCCCCAACCCCCAGACCACACGGACCTCTGTTCCCTCTGTTTCCTCCCTCTCATGTAAGCCTATTTCCTTGGGAGTCAGGAAAAGAGCATCTCGGTCAGCAGGTCACCTGGGAAGCCGTCCTTCTTCCGTATCTTACAAATTCTCCCAAGTGTCTCTTCATTGTGGACTCTGCCTGGTTGGTTTTGTGCAGAGTCCAGGCCTTCAAGGGGCCTCTCGATTTCTGCAGGGAGCGCAGATGTGGCTCCGGTGGGATGAAAGGCTGGAGCCCCATACCCAGAGAGAACCTGCAAAGGGGTCCATCTGTGGGCCCTGAGTCCCAAATCCAAATACTGTCTGTTTCCCAGAGCAACCAAGAGCCCCAGCATCTCCACATGGAAATCTCACAAATGCAGCAGCGCAAAAATATTCCAGATGAAACAGAATCACTGAAACTCACCTAAGGAGTTCCTCCTCAGAAACTGATGGGAAATTCTTGATCATTCCTCTGAGATCTGGAAGATCAGTTACAGTCCAGAATTTTCTTCTATTTAAAAAAGCTAGCAACCAGAAAGGAGTTTTTAAGCTGCAGCAAAATGACTAAATCTAGATCTGGGATAAAATCCCAGTTTGGCCACTTAACATCACTGAACCCTCTAAGCCTCAGTTTCTCTGTCTATAAAATAGGGATAACACCATAGCCTACCACCGTAGGATCTTATGAGGACTGACTGAGAGAAACTATGTTAAATACTGAGTGTAGCATCTGGCACACAGGAACCAAGAAATGTTAATTATTGTTGTTACAATAATTATTATTAGCAATTATGAGAACTGCTGAAAGATAGGATAGGGTAATTAAAACTGAGACAAAATTATAGAGTTTACAGAGCAGTGTCCTTACTTCAAAGTAAAAATTAATCGATTATATTTCAGTGTCTCCTACTTGTTTGCTTGTCCACATGACCACACATTAGAGACACAGCACCAAGTACAGGAAAGAACATGGACCTCAGAGTCAGACAGTTCAATTCCCCTGGTTCTACTTCCTGAGAGATTTGGGCAAATTATCTCACCTCTCTGAGCCTCAGTTTACGCCTCTGAAAAATGGAATCATAATAATTCCAGGGTGGTGCTAAAGATTTAAAATGCTTCTTTCCACCCCATCCCTCCAAGGCTGGCAGCCACTCCCACGAGCATAAACAATTCTTTTTTTTTTTCCTTGACTTTTAGGGCCACACCTATGGGATACAGAGGTTCCCAGGCTAGGGATCGAATTGGAGCTGTAGCTGCTGGCCTAAGCCACAGCTACAGCAACATCAGATCTGAGCAGCATCTGTGACCTACACCACAGCTCATGGCAACGCCAGATCCTTAACCCACTGAGTGAGCAGGCATAGAACCTGCATCCTCATGAATGCTAGTCAGATTTGTTTCCGCTGAGCCACAATGGGAACTCCCTGCACAAACAATTCTTACCCTATGGGAGCCCTAACCACAGTGTACCATATTGCGCACCCCTCCCCAAACATAGCATAAATTTCTTGATTGAACGAGTTCTATTTTGTTTGTCTTTCAATCTCTGGTAGTTCATGAAGTCCTTGGATATAGTTGGTGCTCAGTAAAAGCTTACTACTTAGTGAATGAAAGAATCACTGAGAAGGGCAGAAAAATAGAGCTGATAGGAAAAATGAAACTCCTTTATTACCCACATTCTAGGAAACAAGCATAACAGCTACAACATAAGCTGTGTTGTAAGCTAAGATTTTCTCACTGTAGTAGATGTAATTTGATTTGTGTCTTCACAATAAGTGGTATTTCAAAGCATCCCTCCATATCCCTGTGTGCTGTGAGTTCTGTGTTATCTGACCTTGCTTCTAAACATCCCTCTGGATGGAAACCTTTTCTTAAATTATCACTACACAGGAGTTCCCGTCGTGGCGCAAGTGGTTAACGAATCCGACTAGGAACCATGAGGTTGCGGGTTCAATCCCTGCCCTTGCTCAGTGGGTTAACGATCCGGCGTTGCCGTGAGCTGTGGTGTAGGTTACAGACACGGCTCGGATCCTGCATTGCTGTGGCTGCAGCGCAGGCCAGTGGCTACAGCTCCGATTAGACCCCTAGCCTGGGAACCTCCACATGCCGCGGGTGCAGCCATAAAATGACAAAAGGCAAAAAAAATTATCACTACACAAATAACACATGGTTACAAAAAAATAACAAGTCTAGATAAGCTAAACTAAAAACAAACCTAGAACACCTCAAATTCTCCCACCAAACAGTTATCATTAACATTTTGGATGTAGCCTTCTAAGACTTTTTTTGACATGGACTTACTGAGATATAATTCACATGTTGTATTAGTTTACTAGGGCAAGATATTAGGGTTCTCCGGAGAACAGAATCAATAGAGAGAGAGAGAGAGAGAGAGTGTGTGTGTGTGTGTGTGTGTGAGAGAGAGAGAGAGAGAGAGAGGGAGATAAATTTTAAGGAATTGTTTCACATGCTTGTGGAGGTGCAAGTCCAATATCTGCAAGGTAGACCAGCAGGCTACAGCCCCCAGGAAGAATTGCAGCCCCAAGGCAGTATTCTGGCAGAATTCCTTCTTGCTCAGGGGAAAAAGCCTTACTAAAAGTCCATGATCCACACAGTAATCTCATTCAAAAACACTTTCACAGAATGTCCAAAATAATATTCGATCACATATATGGGTACTGGTGGTCCAGCCAAGTAAATACTTAAAATTAACCATTGCAGGCTGCCATGAAAAAATACCACAGACTGGGTAGCTTAAACAAGAGGAACCATTTTCTCATAATTCTGGAGGATACAAGTCTAAGATCAAGGAGTTAGCAGGGCTGGTTTCTTCTGAGGCCTTGCTCCCTGGCTTATAGATGACTATCTCCTCCCTGTGTCTCCACATGGTCTTTTCTTTTCCTCTGTGCGTCTGTGTCTTGATCGCCTCTTCTTAAAAAGATACTAGTCATACTGGATTAGAGTTCATCCTAATGCCCTCATTTTAACTTAATGGCCTCTTTAAAGATTCTCTCTCTAAATATAGTCACATTATGAAGTACTGGGGGTTAAAACCTCCACAAATGGACTTTGAGGGTGACATAATATCTTCACACTGCAAAATATATATATATATATATATATATATATATATATATATATGTATGTGTGTGTATATATATATATAAAACACACACATGTAAAACTCAGAAGTGCTTCTACAATATTTCTCATTGGAAGAGACAAACCCATTAGTTTTATTTACATTCTTTAGAAAGGACAATAGGAAATGTTTAATTATGTCATGGGTTATGTTGGTTTTTGGCTGAAAAACAAAATCAAACACAAGGGAGGGTTCCTTTCTCATTATGCACATCCCTAAGATGCTGGTTTCTTTTAGATTTTAGCTACTTTTACTTACTCAAGTGACTTCAAGCATGGCACTCAGCAACCACCCTCATACTTTTAGCCCCACAAATTTCAAGCATTATCATTGTGCAGTTTGAAGATGCCCGCTGTTTTATCAGACAAAAACCAACAAACAGAATTATTCTAGGCTGGTGGGGCTTCCCATAAGAGAAAGCATGGTAGGAGACAAGTTATAAGAGTTTGAGGAGACACTGTTCACAGCTCGGTGGGGTGGGGTGGATGCCGGGCTGCAAAACAGTATAATAAACCCGGATTCATCTACAGTTTGACAGCTGAATACAGCCCACTGCCAGAGGTCAAATTCCAGTGAGACAGGCTTATAGCCACCTGCTTGGACTTTACTTTGCAGTGTGCAGATATTCCAGTCCTAAAATCTGGGAACTGGCCCAATAGCACTTGATCAAAAGTCAGAGCACGGTCAGAGTTGCTGTTACAATCCTGTTCCAATTCAAGCCAGTCCACACTCAAATTTCCAGCACTTCAGGTCCAAGAATAGAACCAAAGATGTATGCCACCCTTGTTGTAGAAAAAGGCAGAGATGCTACAAAGTACACACCTCTGCCCAGGCACATACCTCTCCCACAGCCAAAACAAAGGCAGACCGTGTCTCTTTTTGACAGAAGCAGTCAAAACAGATAATCCGGAATTTACAAAAGATTAAATGTTTTGCTTCTCTATGATGTAATTATCTATTAATAATAAAATGAGAAGCTACCATTCATAGCATTATTTAGCTTTCAGATGAACACACTGAAATATAGAATCCTAAAAGTATAGACAGATTCAGGTCAACAGGGAAAAACAAGAAATACTAGGACCCAACTTAGGGAAAAGGCTAACACCCCTAGCTTTGTCTAATGCCATCAATTTCTCAGTTTCTTAAATTTCCAAAACTTGAAGCAGCTTTGACTCCTTCTTCTTTTTTGCCTCCCTCATCCCTTTAGTCATCAATTTATTGGCATTATTTTCTTGAAAAGTCTCACATCCTCCCTTCTTCAGCCCTCAGCCAGGGCAGGTCCTCAGGAACCACACACTGATCATTACAAGTCTTACTTGAGGCTTCTCTCCATCCCATCTGCTGGGCACATCCATGCCAGATATCCCTGAAACGCCATCTTCATTAAGTCATTCCTGAGGATAAATGCACAGAATGGCAGTCCCCCAACACCACCACCATCAGTCTATAACCCACTACCAGGTTTCTGAGGTCCTTCATAGACGAGATTTCTCTACTGGACTTTCATCTCCTGGATGGCAAGGCTGGTCTTGATAATCCCCCCCACCCTTCCCCGTAACACAGAGTAGGCAGGGAATAAAAGCCGACCGAATGAACCAACAACAAACCATGAAGCCCAAGGAGCAGGTAAAAACACTCATTTAATTATAATTACTAGAACAAAGAAGTTAATGAGTTGTGTGGATGTTTTGCTTTTGTATAGGTGAGAAAGCACAGGAAGGGCATTTTAACAGGTCAGTGCTTTGCCTGGTCTTGTGAGCTCTTGAGATCCTTCTTGAGTGCAGATAATAAAACACAGTTGTTTCATGAATACTTTATAAATAGAGACTCAGAGGAGCTGAGGTCAAACATTTCTGAAAGTTGTCTGTGATATTGTGATTTTTAGGAAAAAGTATATATTTGATCTCCATCCACAGTTCCTGGCTTACGGCTCCCCAGACACTTGGAGTTTCCTGAGCTATAAGAGCAATGGGATGTTTGGCCTCTTGTCCTCAGTTCCTGAAAATGCTTCAGGGAATGTGACTTTGGGATCCCACTCAAGGCTGGAGCTGATTGCCAGGAGAATCGACGATGTGCTGGTTGGAACTCTCAGTCCCATTCCCCCACCCCACCCTCATTTTCTGGGGAAGGTAGAGGGGCCTGAGGTTGAATCAGTTGCCCTTGGCCAACGATTTAGTCAATCATGACTATGTAAAGAAGCTTCCATAAAAACCAAAAAGGAAAGCTTCTTTGTCCTTTTTGGAGAGCTTTCACACTGGGAAACCAGAATACTTCCGTGGGTCCCTAAGCCAGGCCCCAAGCTCCTCAAAGACAGAGCTCCTTTGTTCAGGACATCACCCTCTGTCGCTCTTCATACGGCTGTTGACTCAAGCCCTTTAATATCCTTTTATAATAAACTGGTAATCTGGCAATTAAATGTTTTTCTAAGTTTTGAAAGCCATTCTAGCAAATTAATCAAACCCACAAACGGGGCTGTGGGACCCTCTGATTCATAGCCAGTCGGTGAGAAGCACAGGTAACAACCTAGACTGGCCCCTGGCCTCTGAAGTGGAGGGTGGTCTTGTGGAACTGAGCCCTTAACCTGGGGAATCTGCTGCTATCTCCAGAAGCAGACTGTGTCGGAATTAAGTTGAATTGTAGGACACCCTGCTGGCATCTGAGAATTGCTTGTTGATGTGGGGAAGTCTCTGAATACACGCTGGAACCGCATCCAGGAACCCTTTCCATTTACTGTACACAACTGGGGTTAGGACAAATACCCTGTCTGACAAAAGCACATTGATTTTTTTTTTTTTTTGATCACATACACTTAACATGCAAATCAGATACACTCTAATTAGGGCCACTTGAAAATATGAAGAAGATAAAAGGACACATAACTTTGGACAAGTCACTTGACATTTCTGGACTTCAGATTCCTTATTTGTATAATGAAGAGGTTGCACAAACCAGATAATCTCTGTGTTCCCTTCATTTCTGGCATTATTTTATTCTGTATGGTGGAAAACCATCCTCTGCTCCTTAAATCAGCAAATTTATTTGTTGGAGCATTTAGTTTTAAGAGTACACCGGTCAGTAAATTCTCTTATCTCCAGTGTACTCTGTGGAGTCTTCAGAGGATTAGAAGCCTTTTATTTTAATAAGGAAGGAGTTTTTTTTTTTTAATTTTTAGCAGCACCATTCTACCAACCATTACCATTGTGTATCATTTTAACAAGATATTTTAAGATCAAAATTTAATCTGTGGACAAAAGATAATCCTTGTGTTTAATACATTTGGTTTATGAAAAAAAAAAAACTGCAGCCTCCTTTTCTCATTTCACCACAGACAAGTGAAAACTTTGTCACAGATTATCTACTGTCATTCTGACATCCCTTCTCTTCCTCCGTGTGACCTAGGATATATTAAATCCAGATTCCCCATCTGCGACACAGGGATATGAGTAAATCTATTTTATTATCTATAAATATAAAATCTAAAATTTCAGCATTGGAAGAAATGCTAAATAGAAGTAACGAAAAGATAGATACACCCCAGTGTTCATAGCTGCACTATTTACGGTAGCCAAGATATGGAAGCAAACCAAATGCCCATCAGGAGACACATGGATAAAGATGTGGTATATATGCACAATGGAATATTACTCAGCCAATGAAATTCTGCCATTTGAGGCAATGTGGATGGACCTGAGAATACTATGCTTGGTGAAATAAAACAGTGTTTGCTATCACTTATATGTGGAATCTAAAAAATAATACAAATCAATGTATATACAAAACAGAAACCGACTCACAAATACAGGGGGAAAAAAAAAGCTAGTGGTTACCAAAGGAAAAAGGAGTAAAGAGGGGCAAACTAAGAATATAAGATTAAGAGATGCAAACTGCAATGTATAATATAGATAAGCAACAAGCATATATTGTACAGCACAGGAAATTATAGCCATTATCTTGTAACGGGTTTTTAAGGGTATATAATCTGTAAAAATACCAAATCACTACGCTGTACACCTGGAATTAGCATGATATTGTAAATCAACCAAACTCCAATTTAAAAAAAAAAAGTAAGGGTAATTGGATCCATCCACCAATAGAGGATATCTGCATTCTTTCTGCTACACCACCACCAGTTATCCACACTGAGAGCTGACAGCTGGGCAGTTCCCTGAATCTGAAGGTGAGCATGGAACAATAACAACAGGCAAGGGTTCACAATGCTTATTTACCACCAGCTTCCCTTTCACAAATCCCATATCTGTGCTTTCTGCCCTCTGAAAGGAGACTGAGATATATAAACACGGCTTAATGTATGCATTTTATGTAATAGAGATAAAACGACCATTTCTGCATGTTTAAATTGTCTCCAGTTTCCAAGGTTTAATGGAAGCGCCCCCGTCCCTTCCAGGAAGTCTGCCCCACCCCTCCAGCCAGAAGCAGCTGCCCTCTTTTGAACTTCCGCAGTCTTGTTTCACCCTATTTTATCTCACTTTCTAGTTTCTTCCACCTGTGTGTTATAAAAGAGTAAAAACAAAACAAAAAAAATCTTATTTCTTCTACTCAATTGTAAAGCCCTTGGTGCCAGGAGTGAAGTCGCTGACACACTGAGCAGAGGAACCTACAGAAAATGGATTCTCAGTAAACTGAGGGAAGAACGAAGCAAGGGAAGAAGGGCGAAAAAAGAAGAGGGGATTTCCTACCCAGAGAAGTCCTTTAAGGGACTATTCAAGAGAAAGTGAAGAAGCAGAAAGGAAAAGAGAGTTGGGTTAAAAAGCCAACTCACGAGGAAAGGGCTTAGGTCTAAAAACAAGGGGCAGACAGAAGAGGGAGAGGGATGTGCCTGGGAACATGTTTTCTTTACGGGAGATGTTTCGCTTCATAGCCTTTCCTTCTGCTCTCACCTGTTGTTTTTGAGGTCCACCTGCCGAATGTGTTTACTTGCTACCCAAAAGAAGACAGAGGTAGGCATATAGACGCAATAACCACAGGCAGGCTTGAACTCTAAGCCAAGTTAATTCCTTCCCTAGAAAGGAAACACTATCCCTCTGAGACCAATCAGCTGACCAACTCAGAAAGTTTTCTCCACTGCAAATGAGCAGATTCTTTGCGACAAAGAAATCATTGGAACATCTTGTTCAGCCAAATCCTTTCTTCTTCATCAAAGCCAACGCCACTGCCCACAAGGCCAGGCTGTTCCTCCCTCACCGGGAACACTCTTGACGAGTCAGCTTAGCCTGAGTCAGCAGGAGTGTGGGGCAGAACTCTCTGTCTTAGATGAGCGGTCCTATCACCCACGTACTGTCTGTCTGGCCGTCCCTCCCAACTCAGAGCCTATTGTCATTTGACGTCAGCTTCGTTCCAACCATTGAGCCCCACCAGTCCAGGGCTGGCTCCCCATGATTAGATGTCTTCATAGAGCCAGAGCCTCAAACTCAAGTATCCAAAATAGTACCCTTTGCCTTTCTACATGTCAAGCCTGCTTCTCTTTCCGATTCCTCAACACCTGAGAAACATCTATCTCCCAGGTTAGGAAGCCTCCAGATCTTTCTGCTACTCAGCCCCAAAGTCTCTTTCTCTCCTGGGTCTAATCAGATGCCAGGATCTCCACCCAGCTTTGCTGCAAACTCCAGGGATAAAGCCAGAGTGCCTCTCCTCACCCAAAGGTTGCCACCAAAGCTAAAATTAAGTAAATAAAACAATCACTTTTCCTAGGAAGGGTTTTATAGCCTCTCCCATGGCACAGGAAACATTAGTTCGTTATAAATAAACAAGTCCTTCTGGGCTCTATATCCACAGGCAAAGTTTTATCCAAGCTCACTTCGCCTCCTCCTCTGACTGGGACCTTCACCCCAGGAGGGGACAATGCTCACAGAACAGTTGAGCTGCTACCTATCAAGCAAGTGGTTTGCATTAAGACTCTCCTGTTCCTAGTCTCTGACCAAAGAATGACCACTTTTCATCTTCTTACATCTTTTTTTTTTTAAACCAACTAGTCTTAACACTTTAGGATAATCCCTCCATCTTCCTTAAAACTACAGGGAGTTCCTTCATGGTTTAGTAGGTTAAGGACCTGGCATTGTCACTGTAGTGGCTCGGTTTGCTGCTGTGGTAAGGGTTCAGTCCTTGGCCCTGGAATTTTTATATGCCGAAGGTGCAGCCAAAACAAAAACAAACCTATAAGCTCTCTCCTCTATCCCTTCCTTTCCATCCTATTCCATTCCCATTGTCCTGGTTTAGATCCTTTTGGGGTTTGGTTTTTTTGGTTGTTGTTGTTTTTTTGGTTTTTTTTTTTTTGCATAAGTTCCTGGGTAGATATCAAACCAGCACCATAGCAGTGACAATGCTGGGTCCTTAACCCACTGCACCATCAGAGAATTCATAGACCCTCTTAATAGGTTAACTTGTCCAGGGTTATCACTCCACCCTCCTTAATCAATCACCTAGTTTCTGATATCACTCCGGAATACTAAAGCACATTTATTATGTGACTACTGTCACTCCATCCCTGCAGGAACCGTCAAAAAATATTTTAGTCGCTCCATTGCTTGCAGAACAAGGACAAGATTAGTCAGCTTGGTATTCAAGGCTTCCACATTCGAGCCCCCACCTGCCAATCTAGTCTTACATTCTCATACTCTACATTCTGGCTAATGGAGCGAGATTTAAGATTTCAAATCTACCTCTTTATCCAGAACACATTTATACCTATCAAAATCCTAGCAATCATCCACACAAAAAATCTGCACACAGGTGTCTACAGCAGTTTTATTCATAACCAGGTAATCTTGGCTTGGACCCTCGCCATGGGTTCCTTTCTCTCCTACCAGTGGGGTCCTGGTAGCCTAATTTGTCTGAATATTACTGGCTTTTAATCTAAATTTTCCAGATAGAAGGAAATGTTTCCCATCAAGCTAATTATGGCTTATAGCAACTTGGTAAGTTATAATTTCGTAGGTAGAATTGAGACAGTTATCTTTTCTCTATACCTGATCCCTCCAGAAACTGGAAACTTAGGTTTGTTCCCAGCAGCCTTATCCAGGAACAAGCAAGATCACCTCCTGACAGGTGGAAGAATCTCAAGAGATTTTGGGGACCTTAGGAAGAGAGGAATTTATCCATATCTATAGAATCTGATGGCGAGGCCTTGGCATGGCTTTCCCAGCCTGGAGGGACATTTTAAAAGTTCAATCTGAGATTAAACCAGACTTATTTTGGAAACAAATTAGTCTTAAACTGACTACCTTTGGTAAATATGAGAGTAATTTTAGAAGAAGATTATGTTTCAGTGGATACTAAATTCTAGTGTTATTAACTGAGGACTACATTTACTATGACTCACCTTCCCAGATAGGTTCTTGTTGTTATATTATGTACATTTTAATTAAATTATCAAAAGAACGCCCTCAAACTCAAAAGTTTATTCCTGAAGCCTATCCTAGTGAGCTCTCTTTGGGTAAAGATCAGATGCCCCATGACCTGCAACCAGGAGATGATGCATACTGGTAAAGCCATCATTTAAAGGACTGTGTCTGTCTTAGATAAAAGGACTCTCATCAGGTACTCAACTAATTTGTGGGAGGGAAAATGGAAGAGAATTTATTTTTTTTCTTTCCTTTTTTTTGGGTCTTTGGCTAGGGGTTGAATCGGAGCTGTAGCTGTCAGCCTATAGCAGAGCCACAGCAATGCGGGAATCTGAGCCACATCTACAACCTATACCACGGCTCAAGGCAATGCTTGATCCTTAACTCACTGAGCAAGGCCAGGGATTGAACCTGCATCCTCATGGATATTAGTCGGGTTTGTTAACCACTGAGCCATGATGGGAACTCCCTAAAGGGAATTTTTTCTTGAATTCATAATTCCTACTTAGGGAGTTCCCGTCGTGGCTCAGGGGTTAAAGAATCCGACTGGGAACCAGGAGGTTGTGGGTTCGATCCCTGGCCTCGCTCAGTGGGTTAAGGATCCGGCGTTGC
>PVHT020000283.1:3694622-3731674 GCA_004024745.2 Catagonus wagneri | reverse complement strand
GCATCCTCATGGATATTAGTCGGGTTTGTTAACCACTGAGCCATGATGGGAACTCCCTAAAGGGAATTTTTTCTTGAATTCATAATTCCTACTTAGGGAGTTCCCGTCGTGGCTCAGGGGTTAAAGAATCCGACTGGGAACCAGGAGGTTGTGGGTTCGATCCCTGGCCTCGCTCAGTGGGTTAAGGATCCGGCGTTGCTGTGAGCTGTGGTGTAGGTCGCAGACGCGGCTCAGATTTGGCGTGGCTGTGGCTGTGGCGAAGGCCGGCGGCTACAGCTCCCGTTAGACCCCTAGCCTGGGAACCTCCATATGCCGCGGGTGCGGCCCTAGAAAAAGGTAAAAAGATAAACAAACAAACATAGTTCCTACTTAGGAAGGGCCTCTGCACTGGACTGGTCTGTAGAAAGGACTGCTGACCTGAAACAACACCCACCCCCACCAATACAAGAAGATGACGGCAGTGGTAGGCAGCTGCCCCAAGATTCCAGATCAGGCCTTTAAGACCCATCTTCCTAATTCATTCGAACTGTTTACTAAATGTTTGTCTCCCTATAACATTAAAAGGTATTGTTTTACTACTAACCATAACTGTTGTCCCCAATGCTTAGACGAAAAGAAAATTTTCTAGTGAAGTTGTCACAGAGTATAACTACTCAGGACGTGTGTCACTGCTTTCTTTAAGTCTACTGCTAACAGCACAGGTAAAATGTTTGCGTTATAGTTAGGTTATAGTAGCCTAAATATTTATAGGCTATGCATAATAAAATGCATAGCCTATAAACATTTCCCCATTAGCATATCTCAGAGCTTTTTTACAATGTCTGAGTAGTGTTCCTTCAATATGGATAACTAGGCAAATACACATATAAACAAAAGTGAGACCTAGCACCAAGGACATGACAGACCCAGGACAGGAAATATTCACCCTGGCATAAAGGGACACATATTTTGTTCTAGCAAAAGATTTGCAAACAAAAGCGGAAAGGATAGAAGAAATATTCACATTTTGATGTCTGGGGAAGTCATTCTGATTTAACTTGAACTTAATATTGACCAGAACAGCCTGTTTTGTGGCCACTGAACATACTTTATACATCCACTTTGGCCACTGAGGAGGAGAATGCATTTGAAATGGAGTGGCTGTGGTTCAGACATCCAGGGTGGAGCTGGGTGGCCACTGCAGAAAAGATCTCAGACACATTATGTTGCTGAGAAGTTGGATTTTCAGAATGGTGTTGGACTCAAGGATGCTACCAGCTGTTCTCAAACCAGAATACACTGGCAGCTGGCAGCTACAACCTTAGGGTCTCAAGGTCTCCTCTTTTAATTATTAAATTTTAAGACAATAAAATTGATTTAGACTAGATTTTAGCAGAAAAAGGAGACCTGTGTGTACTGGCCAGTAGCTCCTGTTATGCATATGTTAATGCCACATCAGAAGTTAAAACTTACTTAGATAAAATTAGGCAGTTGGTTACCTGGATACAACACATCTGCCCAGAAATACCAGGTTAAGACTGGTTTCCAGGATTATTCTCCCAAATTCCTCAGGAAATGAGATCTATTTTTCCAAAATTTATTACAGTTTGGGTTGTCCTTTCTCCTTCTACTTCTAATTGGGTCTGTTGTATCAAAGGGACTAAGATTTTAATTATACAAGACTCGAATCCAAGACTTGGGACTCAGGAGTAATTCCAATTCAGTGTTCATTCCCCAGACTGATGTAGGCCTATGCCCCATTTCAGCAGTAGTCAGAGTGGTCATTATCCCATTCCCTCAAATATTTGGAGAAAGTTAAAACCAGAGTGGAGATCGAAACCAAGTCCCCCTAAAAAGCAAGTTCTCCTGCCAAATTTATGATTAACCTCTCTATCTAAAACTTTATTCTTTCTTGTCCCACCCCCTGTTCCCCTCAGGACTGAGAAGCATCAAAGAAAGGGAGAGATGAAACAGAACAAGCTCCTACGGTGCCCTCCGGGTACAAAAGCCCCTTTCCGGCCTTCATTCTTTACTTATAGATAAAGGCTTTAGTCTCCTAGGCCTGTCCTGAGCCCCAAAGAGCAGATTCCCTTTGTATTACAGTAACATGTGCACTTTCCGTTTCCCCTTCTAAATCACCAATTCCATAAGGTCAAAGAAAATATCATTGATTTTTATGTATGCCTTTCCATACCAAACACATTTCTTCACATAAAATTCCTTAACAAACTACTTGTTAAATCCTTTGACACACTAGTGTTGATTCAACAACGTTTGTATATAGATAAATAGGTTCCACTGCAACCTACAAACTTTTTGAATGTGGGCACACTTTGCCAGGAATTACGTTAATCATTTCTCACATAGTCCTACTCTCAGTCCAAAGGTTAATCTAACAGAGATGAATTTTAAATATAAAGCCAGTGAGTGCTATTCCAGATAACTGTGGTGCTTACCTGGCTCTTTCCACAAAAACTAACTCTTTCATATTCCCTGGGAGTCCGGGGAGGAAAGGAAACCAGATGGGCAAGCAAATGAGGGCTGAGATTATATTTGGAACTTTGCAGTGTGGAGAGAAAGGTTTGTGCTGAGCTCCCCGTGAGCAGCTCATGAGTCATCCATGAAGGAGCTGACTGATAAACAATGAGATCTGGCCAGAATCTCACACACACTAAAGAAAGTACCTTGTGGACAGCCAACTGTCCCATCAGTGTCGTATGTTCTAGATGAGTTCTGGCCAGGCTGTCAGGGGAGCTGGGTGTCACCTGGTCCTCAGGCACTTAAGGTCTTCGGCGGACACGTTAACTCACCTGTCTGAGCTTCACTGCATGTCTGGAGCGGGACGACGGAGGTTGACGGAACCGTGCTGACCTTTCTAGCTCCAATGCCGTGATCTGGAGCAGTTCATTCACTCAGTTAGACATTCTGAGTGAGCGACTTTGTTGCATCCCTGGGTAGTACAAAGACGAGAGACACTAACACACTTGAAAAAAGGTAACAACTGTGTGGGGAACAGAACAGGGAAGAACTACAATGAGGCCAGTTCACTGGGAGTCTGGGTTGTTGGACTATAAAATCTGACCTTGATAAAGGAGAGGGGAAGAGGGCAGAGAATGCTGGACTTCAGACTTTTACAAAGCCTTCTTGCTACAAATTTTAATGGGGGTTGCATTTCAGTTCCCCTTCTGACCACTAGGCTCCTGTAATGTCTACTGGCTTCTTGCCGGTGCTGGCTTCACGTTGGACCTCCCCAGATTCCAGAAGGGGATGAAGAACCTAAAAAGACAGAAATAAAAGGTTTACTGGATTTCTGACTTGAAGTTCACTGCTTCTTCCTACCACCCTGACATGGGGGCATGATATGATAAAAGTTTTGTTTTGGAAAGATAAATTAGGCAGTCATTTGTAAGATGGATGAGGTCTGGAAGAGAAGGGAGACAGAAATGGGACCCGGTAGGAGTTGTGGCTGTCCATGAGGGCCAGGGAAGGCAATGTAAAAAGCAGGAATTGGGTCTCGGTGATAACTGCATTGTAGGAGATGAAGGAAAGTTCACATACAGATCCTGCTGTTAGCATTTATTATATTTCTGGTTATACACTTGGGTGCTTTCACATGTCCGTTTAATTTGATCTTCAGAACAACCCTACAGAGATAAGTTTTATGGTGTGTTGGGGGAATCGCCATGCTCCATGGCTGGGAAATGGAAGAGCAGAATTTGAAATCTTGGTATCTTAGCTCCCAGTCCCATGTTCTTTTCAAGACATTGTGGATCTAAAGAAGTGCCATTAACAGAAACGGCACAGCCCAGAGGAGTGCCCCACAGAGGGGAAATACGCTGGATTTGATTTTGAGACCATGAATGTGAGCTGTGAAAAGACATCCCATTGGAGACAGTCTGTACTGACCTGGCTCAGAGTCTTCCTTCCCATCTCAGCTCACATAAACAGCCCCTCTGTAGAGACTTTCACTGCATTTCTCCCGCTGGATCACATGGGATCTCAGGCAACTGCTCCTCCCAGTATCCCTCTTGCTGCCTAGGACCACCCAGCCTCCCAGATGTGCAATTCTTTTATTCTCGTTACATATGCCTTTGGCTTTTTGGAAACACTGGTCCCTTGAGCTTTGAATTTTATTCTAATCTTTCATTCTCCCAGGTTTCCCCATCTCCCCAAATGACCCCAGACTCCTTGGCTGATCATTTAGATCTTGCTCCTACCAGCATCTTTTATTCCCTTGCACCCCGTCCCTTTGTAGCATCTCAAACTATACTTCAAGCCTGGCTCAGTGTGTTACAACCTGCCTTCCTGCTTGCTTAATCACCAGAGAAAAATTTCTCAGTCTTGTAGAGACCACTTACATACTCATGATCCCTAATTCCAGCTGTGCCCTCCACACCCACCTTAATCCTTCCCTGCCTGGATTCCCTCTCCGTTGTGAAGGATGTGATGGAGAAAACCTTAAGATCATCATGCATGCTCTCCCTGCACCCTCCCATCTGTAAATGTATCAACACCCACACTCCCTTCTCTACTGTGTTTCCTCCCACAGCAAAGAATGGGCTGACCCTTCTGCACAAGGCCAGACCCCAGCCTCCGCTGCTTCCCCGGACTCTGCTCCCCCACTGACTACATGCCATCTCTCTTCCTTCCCTGGCCCCTTTCCTTCAGCTTCGAAACATGTTCCAACCTCTCCACCATGACCTCCCTTGACCTCACGGTCCCTTTAGCCCTTGCCCAACTTCTCCTCTGCTCACCCGAACTGCTCAAGCGTCAGTTTCTACTTTCTCGCCTCACACTTGTCTTCAACCCACTGCATCCTGACTTTTGCTCATAAACCGATGTCCCGAAGATCTTAAATGCTATCCTGATTAAGAGATGATTTGTTATCTTTCCAAACCTCTCTGTTGTATTTTTTATTGTGGTAAAATAAACATAACTTAAAATGTAATGTCTTAACCACTTTAAGTGTATAGTTCAGTAGCATTAAGTATATTCACATTGTTGTGCAACCATCTTGCAAAACTGAAACTCTGAACCCATTAAACAACTTCTCATTCGCCTCAGTGTCTGGCAACCACCATTCCACTTGGTTTCTCTGACTTCGACAACCTTAGATACCTTATATAAGTATTTGTCCTTTTGTATGCGACTTTTTTCACTCAACATAAGGGCCTCAAGTTTCAACAATGTTGTAGCACGTGTCAGAATCTCCTTCCTTTTTAAGGCTGAATAATATTCCGTTGTGTTGATAAACCACATTTTGCTTATCCATTCATCTGTCGATGGGCATTTCGGTTGCTTCTACCTTTGACCATTGTGTACTATGAACATGGTTATACAAATATCACTTTTAAATCCCTGCTTTCAATTCTTTGAGATATTCAAAGTGGGATTGCTGGCTCCGATCACCGGCTCCATCTTTTAAAGTCGATCATTTCCTCCTTTCTGAAGCTGTCTTCTACAGGATGTGTCCATGACATACTGTCCTCATTCTCACTCCCCGCTCTCCTTGTATCTACCCTTCCTTCTCCATGTCCTTTCTGGCTCTAACTAGTCTGCGTCAGCCAGAGTACAATCAGAAAAACAGAAACTGCCTTTCAAAGAGAGGTCTTTTATTGCAGAAAGTTGGTTATACAGAAAACGGAGAGATGAAAGAATATGAAGGAGAATGTCAATAACTGTGAGAAGCTCCTCCCACCCCCAGGGCTGGGGAACAAAGGAAGAGGTGAGCTGAACGCTCATCACTGTTGGGGCTCAGGGTGGACCACCCCCAAAATATATCAAAATAGCATGTTGATTATCTTGAATTATTTTAAGAAATGGCCTATGAAAGGATTTCCCCCTGTAGTGGCATGGGATCAGCAGTGTCTCTGGCGCACTGGGATGCAAGTTCAATCCCTGGCCCTGCCCAGTGTCTTTAGGATCCAGTGTTGCCATAGCTGCTGCACAGATTGCAACTGCGGCTTGGATCTGATCCCTGGTATGGGAACTCCACATATCAAAGGGTGGAAAGAGAAAGAAAAGGGAAGAAAGAAAGAAAGAAAGAAAGAAAGAGAGAGAGAGAGAGAAAGAAAAGAAAGAAAGAAAGAAGGAAAGGAAGGAAGGAGAAAAGAGAGAGAAAGGAGGAAAGGAAGGAAGGAGGAAGGAAGGAAGGGAAGAAAGAGGGGAGGGAGGGAGAGAGGGAGGGAGTAAATAAAGAAGGAAGGAAGGACAAGCTAATGAAAGAGGGACACTTTGATTCTCCTTTGTCTCCCCAAAAGCAGGAAATAAATCTCCTATGTGAAAGGTGCCCACAATTACTGCCAGAGTTGGGGATTGGGCAGAGAGGCCTGTATAAACGAATCTTGTTACCTTAGTTTACTACCCCAAGCCTAAACCTTGTTTAGATTCTTCACTAATTACATACCAAAAGCCTAAGTTTCTTTGTCCTGTCAACTCCTAATTTATTGTTTCTTTGTCTAAAAAGTATAAAAGTGATGTGACCACATCTTAGGTCTCATTTCTATAAGATCTCCATGTGTAAACTAAATTTGACTTTTTTTCTCCCTGTTAAACCATCTTATGTCAATTTATTTATTGGACCAGCCAAAAGAACATAAGAAGGGCAAGAGGGAAATTTTCCCTCCAACACCAGCAAGGGATGACTAGAAGTTCTCAAAGAGCCCCTCCCCGTGCAGCCTGGCTGGTACCTGGACCCTCACTCAACGAGGATGCTCAGCCAGCGGACGCAGTGGCTCTGAGGGACTAACCTGGGTTTGCGCTCACGGTAGATGAAGGAACTTGAGTCTTCTGTGACTCAGGTGACAACGATAACAATTAGAAGCAGGAAGAAGTCTATTCTGCCTTCTTCATGACTTCCTGTCTCCCTTTAGTGGCTCTCCTCGGCAAAAGCCAAAAGGAATCCAGCTGATAATCAAGACTGAGGAAGGCAGTTTGCAAAGCCCAGCTGCAGCCTCGTGAGCAGAGTCCAGAAGGGTGGACATGGAGCTGGGAGACACTGCACAAGTGCCCAGCTG
Source organism: Catagonus wagneri (assembly GCA_004024745.2). Classification (NCBI taxonomy): domain Eukaryota; kingdom Metazoa; phylum Chordata; class Mammalia; order Artiodactyla; family Tayassuidae; genus Catagonus; species Catagonus wagneri. The sequence continues at coordinate 3,724,679 of PVHT020000283.1, read as the reverse complement.
GGGGCTCCAGGCCAGGTCCACTATTCTCACTACAAACACTTTCCAGGAGAGGTCTCAGTTTTCTAGGAGTAAACTCTTGCCGTGACACCTAAATTCACCTACCCAACGCAAACCTCTCTACTCCACTTTGGATGCATTTTTGTAGTTCCCATTGTGGCACAGCAGAAACAAATCCAACTAGGAACGATGAGGTTGCGGGTTTGATCCCTAGCCTCGCTCAGTGGGTTAAAGATAGAGCATTGCCATGAGCATGGTGTAGGTTGCAGACGCAGTCTGGATCTGGCATTGCTGCAGCTGTGGTGTAGGTCGGCAGCTGTAGTTCTGATTCGAGCCCTAGCCGCCGCCCTAAAAAGAAAAAAAAAAGTGGAACAATGGGTGCATTTCTTTTTTTTCCTTCAGGTGCTTGCTAGAAATCTCCACCCTGGTGGCTCATGAATTCAACAGGCTACAAACTGGGCAAATCATCTTTCCTCCTCAGCCTACTTTTAATTCTGTGTTCTCTGTCTCCGCTGGGGCCCCACTTAAGCCAATTAATTAACCCAGAAGGCTGAGGGGGCGAGGTCCTCCTCACTTCACAGGCTTCTCTGGCTCCCAAATAGTCAAATATGCTCCATCTCTGCTGCATGGTCCCAGTTCAGGCCTCCATTCAGTGCCCCCTCCCCTTGGATTCCATCACCTCCTCAAAGTTCTGTTCCTTCTTAAACTCACACAGCTGCCTAAGTCATCTCTTCAAAATCCATGTCTTTCACCTTCTTAAATTAAACCCTTCAGCAGCTCCCTTTTGTCCTTTCCTCATCTGGCCCTTCCTCTCCAATATCATTTCTTGCCCCTCCCCGCCCTGTCTCCTGCTCCAGGAATTCTAAATTGCTCCAGCTGTGCTCTTTCTCACATTGTTTTCTCTGCCCAGAAAACATTTCCTCCTCCACAGTCCCTCTGAGCTAACTCATCCTTTAAAAATCAGGGCAGGAGTTCCCTTGTGGTGCAGTGGGTTAAGGACCCAGCACGGTCACCGCAATGTCTCAGGTCACTGCTGCAGCGTGGTTTGATCCACATCCTGGGAACTTCCACAGGCCACGGGTGCACCTCCCCCAAGAAAAACCACCCCAGGGTAGATGCCTCCCTCCAAAATCTTCCCCAGCACTCAGATAAAAGATACTCAAGAGAAAAGCAGGATCAAGACCGTGGAGGACTAAGACGTGACACTGACCTTCTTCCACAGACACATTAAAAAAATAAAACAAAACACCACCTACGTATAGTACGGTTTACACCAAACATCTATTGAACACTGGCAGAAGACCTCAGATTTCCCAAAACGGCAAAAAAAACCCTTCACATAACTAGGTAGAACCAAAAAAACCAAAAAAAAAAAAAAAAAAAAGAGAGAGAGAAGAAAAAAGAAAAATGGAACTGGGTTGGGACCAGCACTCTAGAGAGGGAACTGTGAAAGAAGAAAGGAATATGCACGCTACTGCAGCCGCTGTTTATTGGACCCTTGGTGGCAGGGAGCACTCATCTCTGGAGCTCAAAACGGCCTTGACGGCTTCCACCAGACCCCGCAGCCAGAGCAAGAGACGAGCCAGAGCCCGCGCATGCGCACAGAAAGATTCCTTTGGTGGTCCCGCCCGTCCTCCTCTCACCCTCGCTAACAATGGCGTCTTGCCTCTCCCCCGGGCACAGTCCTCCTCCAGTGCTCCCTAGGCTGTGGCGCATTGCTCCCCGGCCGCGTGGCGCATTGCCAGCTGTCCCGTGGCACATGGCTCTCTAAGCCCCCTCAGGCAGTTTCCGCTCAGCTAACCCTAGTCCTCTCCCTGGAGCTGACCTCCGAGGCCTGAGACTTAGCGCCCAGACCCTGTCCCAGTGTCTCAGGCTGTGGTGAGTCGGGGCAGTGGTCCCCGTGGCTCTCTCTCGGCTTTGCCCTCCTCTGACAGGCAGCTGTGCTTTTCTCCACGGCTTTGACCTCCCCCACAGATCACCGCGGGGGTTACTGTCCCCGCCACAGAGGGCCCTGTAACCGAGCGCCACCGGTTGCCCTCACCCCACCACATCCCTGCCCTGCCCGTGAACACGCATGTTCTGCCCTTGCCACTGCTAAAGGCTCTGGGCACTACTCTCACCTCCCTGAGGGTCACTGACACTTCCCAGGGCCCTGCAACCAGGAGCTGCTTGCCACCTCCACCTCCCTGTGGGTCCTCACCACTGACAAGGGCCCGATGACCACGCACCACCTTCAGGCGCTGCCCATTGGTCCCTCCCTCACTGGAAGCACATGCACACCCTACACCTGCACATCCCCTGTCAAGGGGATAAAGGCCGGCATACACTGAGCAGAGACAGCAAGCATCCACACCAAAAGCGGCCCTTACACAGATGATGACGAGGACGACGACGACGACGACGACGATGATGATGATGTTGATGATGATGATGATTGATGATGATGATGATGTTGTTGATGATGATGATGTTGACGATGATGATGATGTTGTTGATGATGATGTGATTGATGATGATGATGATGATGATGATGATGACGACGACGACGACGACGACAATGATGATGATAAGCCCTCACAAGCTACCCAGGGATGTTCCTGCATATAAATAACCCTTCAAGACTATAGTAGATATAGTGAGATTCATCCCAAATTCACAAGGATGATTCAACATGTACAAATCAATGCCATACATCACATTAACAACAACAAAAAAGTCCGAAAGCACATGATCATCTCAGTGATCTTGCAGAAAAAGCATTTGACAAAATTTGGTATTCATTTATCAAAAAAGTTCTTACCAAAGTGAGTATAGAGATAATACATCTCAACAAAATAAAAGCCATTTATGACAAACCCAAAGCCAATATAATACTCAACAGAGAAAAGCTGAAACCCTTCCCGCTAAAACCTGGAACAAAACAATGATGCCCATTCTCACCACTATGGAGAAGAGTATGAAGTTCCCTCAGAAAACTGAATATAAGATTACCTATGATCTAGCCATCCCACTCCTGGGTATATATCTGGACAATACTGCAATTCGAAAAGATACATGCACCCCTGTGTTCATCACAGCACTACTCACAATAGCCAAGATATGGAAACAACCTACATGTCCACTGGCAGATAAATAGATTAAGATGTGGTGCAGGGAGTTCCTGCTGTGGCACAGCAATAACAAGCCTGACTAAGATCCATGAGGATGCAGGTTTGATCCCTGGCCTTGCTCAATGGGTCCAGGATCCAGCGTTGCTGTGAGCTGTGGTGTGGGTTGCAGACGCAGCTCAGATCCCACATTGCTGTGGCTGTGGTTACAGGGCCTGTAGCACAGATCACCTCAGCTCCAATTCGACCCCTAGCCTGGGAACTTCCATATGCCGCAAGTATGGCCCTAAAAAGCAAAACAAACAAAAAAGATGTGGTACATATATACAATGGAATACTACTTAGCCATAAAAAGACAAAATAATGTCATTTGCAACAACACAGATGGAACCGGAGATTCTCATACTAAGTCAGAAAGAGAAAGACCATTACCCTATGACATCACTTGTATGTGGAATCTAAAATGTGGGATCTAAAATATGGCACAAATGAATCTATCTATAGAACAGAAACAAACTCATGGACATAGGGAACAGACTCGTTGTTGCCAAGGAAAGGGGGAGGGAGTGGGATGGACTGGGAATCTGGGGTTAGTAAATGCAAACTCTTGCATTTGGAGTGAATAAGCAATGAAGTGCTGCTGTATAGCACAGGGAACTATATCCAAATAGATGAAACATGATGGAAGATATGAGAAAAGGAATGTACATATATGTATGACTGGGTCACTTTTCTGTATAGTAGGAATTCATGGGATGTGGTAAATCAACTATAATAAAAATTTTTAAATAAATATAAGAAAATATGCAAAAAAGAAAATCTACCCTAGCCAAAAAAAAAAAAAAAAAAGAAAGAAAGAAAAGAAAAAAAAGAAAGAAAAGATACTCAAGTCATGAATGAGATGTGACAAGTAGCAAGGCCTGCAGAGAAGTCTCTCTACCCCTCCAGCCACTGGCCCCCAGGATGCTCCACCTCCATGGTCATAGCCACAGCCACCACTGGACTCCCTCGTGGCCCACTCCTGCTGCCTGTCCACATGTCATTCTGCCTCCTAACCTCACAGCTGTTCTAGATCGCTGTTCCTCTCCTTTCTTGTAAAAGCAGATTCCCCTCTGAGGTTTTCTATCTACTCCTCTCCATCACCACCATCAAACCCCCAGGCCCTACAGTTTCTCCCTCCTACACATGTCTCAAATCTGTCCACTTCTCCAAGATCAAGCCATCCTTTCATCTAGAAGATTGCAGTAGCCGTACTGGTTCCTGCCTCCTTCAAAGTATTTTCCCCACTCCCGCCGCCCCGTAGTCAAACTGACCTTTTCCGAATGGAAATCTGATCTTGGTGTCTACTTGTTTAAAAACCGTCGTATGGCTGGACTTTGTTTTTTAAATAATAATTTGTCTTTATTAAATAACGTAAAGGCTAAATTACTTAACTACAAGGTCCTGCAAATTATCTTGTGCCTGTCCTTCTTATCTCGTCATTTTAGTGTCAAACAGTCCTTTGTCCAAGTCTCCTCCCTTTGAGTCATCAGATACCCTGAACGCTCTTTCTTTAATCTGTCCATTTTCTACTTAGCTTCAAGCCTCGCTTGAATGTCATTTCCTCAGGAAAGCCTTCACTGATTCCTAAGCCAGATTAACTCTCCCTATTAAACACTCTCCGGCACTTTCTGCTTATCTTTTTAGAAAACTTATCTCAATTACAAAATAGTGTAATTCATTTAATGTCTGTTTCTCCCACTTAGTAGGGTGTAAGCTCCATGAAGGCAAGCACTAGACTTGTCTGGCAGTCTTAGTGCCTGGCAGGATAACTGGCACATAGTAGGTCTCTGCTACTGTTTAAATTTGAATTGAATGAATGTTAATTAATGTTTGAGTGAAAATTAATGTTTTCCTTTAATTTTGCCTCTATATGAGATGGATGTTCATTGAAATTATTGTGTTAATCATTTCATGTAAGCCTAGTCATTATGCCATATACTTTAAACTTACGCAGTGCTGTATGTCAATTATATTTCAATAAAGCTGGAAGAAAAAAGATACAATTAAATGAATGTTTTCTCACCTCTATCCTAGATGAGTTAGGTGTGTCCTCTCTGAATGCCATTATAAATTATAATACTCATGTCTATTATTGCACTGACATACCTATCTGCAGTTATGTCTGCTTCTAGCCTCTCTTCACTCTGCAGTCCACCTGCCACCCACTCCTCAATCTGAACCATTTTTGAAGGTTGGGACAACCCAATATCTGTTTGAAACCAAGTATGTACTCAAAAAATATTTACTGAATGAATGGAGCCTTTGGAGGAAGAATAGGATCAAAGGTGAATGCACAGCATAGGACCCAGATCTGTGAGTTATCTCAATGGATTACATTTAGAATTGAATCTTGGGGGTCGCCGTACATTATGGAGCAGGAGGAAAAGAAGGCAGTGGCGAGGCTGGAAATCCCAAGTAGCATTGTGTCAGGGGCATCAGAAGAAGAGTTTCAAGAATGAAGAGAAGCATGATTGGGTCAAATTTTGCTGAAATAATAAGGAAGTTGAGGACTAATAAAAGATTTGAGGAGTTCCCATTGTGGGTCAGTGGGTTAAGGATCCAGTGTTGGTGCAAGCTGCAATATAGGTCACAGATGTGGCTCAGATCCCACGTTGCTGTGGCTGTGGCATAGACTGGGAACTTGCATGTGCTGCAGGTACAGCCATAAAAAGAAAAAAATGAAAAACGAAAAATTTGAATTCTACTAAAAAAAGAGTACATTTTGCCCAGTTTTTTAAAACATTGTGGAGATGAAAGCCAGTTTCTATGAACAAAGGAATGGTTCCACAGGAGACACTTGAGCCATAGGCTGTTTGTTGAAAGGGCTTGGCCGCAGGGAGGCAAGTCAAACTCCCCCATTTCAATAGAATAAAATGAGCTCCAGAATGTTCCTTCTCACATTTTCTTCTCAATCCTCCTTTCTGCCCTAATAAGTACAGAGTGGGCTGAATCAGTGATATGAGTTCAAGTTTTTTTCTCACTGTTGGCATAATGTGTATTGAATGCTACGTTCATAGCTGGCATGAAATAAAATTCTATTCCTTCCCTCAAATGTACATAGGGCTACTATTGTTTTTCATGTCTATTCACAAAATGTGAATGAAATCTAAAAATATAAACAAATCTTTTTTCTTTACAAAAGATGCTGAAATACATTTTTCTACCAAGAAAAAAAAACCCTGTAAAATGCTTCTTAAAAAATCTTCATGGGAGGCTTTCAAAAATAAATTCCAGAGCAATTACTCTAAGAGAAAGACTATCAGGAATAAATTACTTTCTTAACATGTCTAACAATATGTGCCCTTGGCACAGGGAGAGACGTGAACAAATTCCTCTTAACAAGGACAGAACTGACTAATAGAAGTTTCCTAAATTACAGACCTCAGAGGCTAGGAAATTGGGCCAAGTTTCAACTTGAAAGCAACCTCTGCCACATTAACCAGGTAAACCTGCATTTGTGTCATAACACTGACTCACCAGACTACAGGAAAGCCAGGGTAACATTGTCTCAAGAAATGCTCAACAAATTAAAACGGACTAAAATTTACTGAAAGTCACAAAAGACCTGTTGACAGAGAATGAAACCTTGAAACTGGATATGTGACAAAAGAGACTGCTACAGGAAAACTGTTTTCCAGTATCAAAAGTTGAACTTATAATTTGCCAACAGGTAGAATGAGGTTCATTAGCTGAACTTAGAAACAGATAGCCTAGTACGGGGGGTTCTTAACCACAGGTAGTATGTGCACTTGGACTGAGAAAGATATATTTATTTTCCGTAAACTTTATCTGGAATTTAACATTTTCTTCAGTTATGGATGTAGGTAACAAACTGCCAGGATTAACAGAAACCAGACATTGTTAACCTTGCCTTCTGCTGTGGCAGATCCTGTGTAATATCATTTACATTTATCATTACTAGTTATAAAACCCACAATTAAATTTTGATTTAATGAATTATAAAGTAGCATATGTATTATTATACTAGAAATGTAGGACAAAAATATTTTGATAATGTTATTTCATTGTAATTGGAGTCTTTGGTTATTCTATGTATTTTGTTATAACATTTAAAAACTATTCTGAGGAGTCTATAGGCTTCACCAGACTGTCAGTAGTGCAAGAAAGATTAAGAACACATGATTCAATATTTTATGAATAAAATTTATGGTTCATCATTTCTAAGTATACACACGTTATGAACAACTGATTCTGGTCGCACCATTTGGTGCCCTTAATAAGTTGGTATCCAGAGATAACTTTTGCAAGGTTTTATAGTTTAGGACTAATCATTTATTCCATGTTCTTCTGTGCAATTTAATTTTGGCTCAAGGTAGGAAAGGAAAAATATTCTACTTCCCTTTGGATACCTGTCAAAACAGAATGCTCCCGATTAATTCCTGGAGCTAGTACAAACCTGAACATAAATCATCAAAATTGAATCAGATCTCCAGAGAGGTGCTGGGGTTCCCCCCAAACATTCCTGAGGTAACCAATAGCCACAGGAAGAACATCTGGAAGAATTCCGAGGCCAGGAGTGTAGCTTGGCATGGGAGATGGTTCACGTTGGGAGGCATTTCAGAAAGCTAGTAAGTCTAAAGTCAAACAGCATTGGGAGGAGAGGCAAACCAAGTTCTCTTTGTGGCTAGACCACATCTTGTTGATGTAACAACTACGAAATATTCAACTCATTCAACATCTGAGCTGTTTTTAGGGTTCTGATACCCCATGTACCAAGAACCCACCACTTACTGCTGTAGGAAAATATATTGGATAATCAAACCCAATTTATCCATTCAGTTTCCCTTAAATTTACCTTCTGTAGCTGCTCTCTTGGCCAGAGAAATTTTGAACACTTTAAGGAAAAATGTCCCTGTACTGCCCCCAAGAGATAGAATCTCAGCAGTAGCTTTTCATTCCATGTAGTAAAAGTATCATGAAGCCTGCTGGATCTACTTAGGACCCGTTTGCAGAGTTACGCTTAAGATACCAGGAATACTATTTGGGTGATCTAGGCAGACATTCGTGAGATTCTTTTCTTAAACATCATGCCGACTCTGCATCCATCCTATTTTGTGCAAGCATTCCACCTGGTGCCTACTTCGTAATTTCACATCTGGTGAACTAATAATATAATTGTACTGCTCATGATTTAAGCAGAACATATTCTCAGTGTGAGAAAAAGAACAACTCTGCCTTAGCACAGGGATTTTTGAAGGTAGGGAAAAGTACAATGGGTTTCTTATTATCCTATATCTGAAAATAAAAATCCATTCAGAACATCATGAGTTCACAGAATCTAAAACTTCAGGAATCCTCCATGGTTCTCAAATGGTAAACACCTGAATGTGTTGGATTCTGATGCTGCAGGTCTGGAGTGGGGATCCAGACTGCATTTTTCTAACAAGCTCCTAGGTGATACCAAAATTTTTTACTCCTGGAGTCCTCCCTTCAGCACTTACAGATAATGACAGAGCCAGGACTAGGATTTAAAGTGAGTAACACCAGGAGTTCCCATTGTCACTCCGAGGTAACAGCTCCAACTAGTATCCATGAGAATGCGGGTTTGATCCCTGGCCTCACTCAGTGGGTTAAGGAACCGGCGTTGCGGTGAGCTGTGGTGTAGGTTGCAGACACAGCTCCAATCTGGTGATGCTGTGGTTGTGGCAGGGGCTGGCAGTTATAACTCCAATTCAACCTTAGCCTGAAAACTTCTATATGCTGCAGGTATGCCCCTAAAAAAATAAATAAATAAAATAAGTAACACCAAACGGCCTATGGCTCAGGAAGAACTTAAGGACAGCCTTAGCAAGACAGGATCACTTTCCATCGCTGAAAGAAAGAGGTTATTTCTATAATGACATGACTTTAGTAAATTTCTGCCTTACATTTTACAGGTTACTTGAAAACCCAAGAGAAAAATCAAGTATGACAAAATATTATCCATAAACATCAAAGTGTTATTTTTTCCTTGAGGGATAAAGTTTCTCCTATTATTTTTTTCCTTTTTGCTACTGCATTCATAGCATATGGAAATTCCCAGCCTAGGGGTTGAAACGGAGCTGCAGCTGCAAGCTTATGCCACAGCCACGGCAATACAGGATTGGAGCCACATCTGCAAACTGTAATGCATCTTGTTGCAATGCTGGATCCTTAACCCACTGAACAAGCCCAGGAATCGAACTCATATCCTCAAGGAGATTATGTCAGGTATCTAACCTACTGAGCCACAATGCGAATTTCTGTTCTTCTGCTATTATAAGGCTATATCAACCTCTTTGTCACAAAAATTTCTAGAACTTGCCTTAAAATATTTGGGTAATGAAGACACTGGTTATTATGGTATTATTTACTCTTTCAGACAGTCTCAAAGTTATATTTATTTTAATTATATAACTTTTAGTACTTTTTTGGAGGTAATTATCATTAGCACTTCATTGTATTTGGGAATAATAAAAACATTGTTGCTTCTTAATGATAGTACTTACCTACACCAAATGTTTTTATATGTCATTTCCAGACTAGCTGATAGAAGTTTTATTTCTGGAGTGTTTAGCACAAATGTCTTTAGACATACTGTTTACTTTTTAAAGAGTTTATATTTTTAATAACACTAATTTATTGAAGGATAATTCCCAGTGGTACAATCAGCATTCGTTACTAATGTTTCCTATTCTAAGGTAGATGGAGTTGTGCAAATCTAAACACATGATTAGCACAGCCTAATCTGTATGCTATAGATGACATGCCAACCTAAAATCAACGATCCTATGCATAGATATTCTCCTTACAGAGAATATTCTCTGAAACTTCCATAATTCTCTGAAACTTCAACAATATGGATTTCCCTAAAGGAAACACATTGTGGTGCTTGGATGAAATCAAGCTGCTCTATTTTCATGGCAATTGATACAAAAGTTTTTCCAACCTTTTTTTTTTTTTTTGCTTTTCCTTTTTTTAGGGCAGCACCCACGGCATATGGAAGTTCCCAGGCTAGGGGTCGAATCAGAGCTACAGCTGCTGGCCTTCACCACAGCCACAGCAATGCTAGATCAGAACTGCGTCTGTGACCTATAACACAGCTCAGCACAATGCCGGATCCCTGACACTAAGCAAAGCCAGGGATTAGATCTGCATATTCATGGATACTAGTCAGATTCATTTCCAATATGCCACAACGGGAATTCTCTCTCTATTCATCTTGAGACAACTATTTACACACCTCTTTAAACACTGCCTAGTGAAGAGTTTTACAGGGACAGCATTTAGCCAGGTATGCACCAGCAGCCTGCCCCTTTATAACTCTTCCCACTTCACAGGTGAACCAGCCATACCAAAGACAAACCCAGAGGTGATAGCCTCAACTCCCAACAGCACTGGATTCATACAGACCGATCCACACCCACATCCTTCTCTGTTTGCTCAGTGACTTAGCCCGATACCTGTTTCCTCCTCCCAGTTTCCTGTTGATTTGGGCTTTGTCACCTTGTTGTACCTGATCACCTGCCTTGTGATCCTTCTAGGAAGAGCTTGTACTCTCTTTCAAGACTCAGCATTTTGCGGTATTTTCTGCATGGCTATTTTGACAGCTTGTAAGGCCTGGTAAGTTACATTCTGGGCAGCCAAAGATGTCCCCCCCCTTTTTTTTCTTAGAGGACCCAGCGGAGGCCAAGGAGGAAGCCTAGAAGAAAGGCATTAGATCCACAAGAGAGTTTCCAGGTGGAGGAAAAGAAAGAGTAATGCACGATGTAAATGGCTTATTTTATACATTTATTGGGATGGATAGAAAATTCATGCAGCAAGATGTGTAAATTACTTGACTCAAACATGAGGAGTTTTGGGAGTTCCCATCATGGCCCAGTGGAAATAAATCTGACTAGTATCCATAAGGATGCAGATTTGATCCCTGCACTCGCTCAGTGGGTTAAGGATCTGATGTTGCCATGAGCTGTGGTGTAGGTTACAAACATGGCTTGGATCTGGCATTGCTGTGGCTGTGGTGTACGCCAGCAGCTGCAGCTCTGATAAGACCCCTAGCTGGGAACCTCCATATGCTGCAGGTGCGGCCCTAAAAAGACCCAAAAAAAAAAAAAAGACAAATATTTACAAACATAAGCCTGTGTAACTAGTATCTAGACTGAGACATAGAATGTTCCCTTGTCTCTTTTGAGCCAACCCCCCCTCTTAAAATTAACCCTTACTGATATCTATCATTAAAAATTTCTCCTTAAGAGCTAAGTTCTTATAACTCAGCCAGTCATTTTTACATTCACAGCACCAAGTAAAATGTCATGATGGTTTCTCATCCACAATAAATTTAGCATTTTGAGTACTGTAACAAGCAGTATTTAAGTAAAAAATTATCTGCTTTATCCCAGAAAAATTGAAATTAAGAACTATATGTAGGCTTCTCCTAATTTCTTGTGAAATAAGAAGAACTGCACTTTTGGATCATACAAATGGATTAAGTGCTTGGAGCCCAACTAGATTTCAGAATTTAGAAATTTGGTGGTTTGGGAAAATATTATAAGGAGCATACACTGTACGTTTTATAATCTCCTCAGTGGGATCTCAGTGATAGTGCCATAAAAACATTTATATTACTGAAGAGAAACATATGAATATTTACATTATTTTGGGGAAATAAATACTATAGATAGCACTGTGATAAATTCTTATTTGTCACCAAATAAATCCTGGCACCACCAAATTTACATAATTATGGGGAAAAAACCTCTTGAAGTCTGGAATTACAGTTATGAGTGAGTGAACTTGTAGGCTATATATTATTTAAGGTACTTTTCTATTGAAAGCAAGGTTTGTTATTATGTCTCGTCCTCCAAAAGCTTTATAGGAAACCCAAGTTAAAGAAGTAATTGCTTCTGAGATGGGATTAAGATGGTGGAATAGGAAGACTGGAGCTCAGCTTCTCTCATAGAAACAACAAAATTGTAACCAAATGCTAAGCAACCTTCAACCAAATGGACTGGAAACTTTCAAAAAGATATCCTACTCCAGAAGACAAAGAGGAGGCCACACCAAGATTGAGGAAGGGCGATTATGCAATATAAGCAACCCCATACCCACAGGATGGGAAGTCCACAGACTGGAAAGTAACTGTATCACAGAGACTCACCTACAGGAGTAAAAGTTCTCAGGGCCACGTCAAATCCCCACGCCTGGGGATCTGGCATTGGGAGAAAGAGCCCCTGGAGCATCTGGCATTGAGGGCCAATGGGGCTTGTGCAAAGGAGCTCCATGGGACTGGGGGAAACGGAGACCCCATTCTTGAAAAGTACACACAGATTTTCACATGAACTGGGTCCCAGGGAAAAGCAAAGTCTCCACAGAAATCCGGGTTGGACCTGACTGCAGTTCTTGGAGGATCTCCTGGGAAAACAGTGGTGATTGTGGCTTGTTGTGGGGGAAGGGCATTGGAGGCAAAGCTCTTGGGAACATTCATTAGCATGCATTTTTCTGGAACGCATCAGGGCTGAGAAGCCCTAGGTCAAACAATAATCCAGGTGGAATCACAACCCCACCCATCAGTAAACAGGCTCCCAAAGACAGCCCCCCTCCCGCAGGCACACAGCCACCTCTAATCTCACCCAGAGACAAAACCCGCCCATAAGAGCGATAGGAATCATCCCCTAGGCCAGTGGGCAGACACCAGTTTCTCCCATCAGGAAGTCTACAGCAAGCCCCCATACCAACTTCAGCCACAAGGGGGGCAGACATCAGAAGTAAGAGAGGTTACAACTCAATTGTCTGCAAAAAGGTCACCACACCAAAAACCTATAAAAATGAAAAGACAGAGAACTGTAACTCAGATAAGGGAGAAAGAAAGAAGGAAGGAAGGAAGGAAGGAAGGAAGGAAGGAAGGAAGGAAGGAAAGAAAGAAAGAAAGAAAGAAAAGAAAGAAAGAAGACAACAGAAAAACAGCTAAGTGATCAGGAGATTATCAGCCTCCAGGAAAAAGACTTTAGACTTCTGATGCTAAAGGTGATGCAAGACATTGGAAATAACCTGGAGGAAAAGACTGATAATTTACAGGAAACACTGAGCAAAGAAATACAAGATGTAAAAATAAAACTTAAGCAAGAAGAGGTGTAAAATACAATACTGAAATAAAAAATTCATTAGAAGCAACCAACAGCAGAATACAGGAGGCAGAACAAATAAGCAAGGTGGAGGACAGACTAGTAGAAATCACTGATGCAGAACAGAAAAGAGAAAAAGGATTGAAAAGAAATGAAGAGACTCTCAGAGAACTCTGGGATAACATTAAATGAACCAACACCAGTATTATATGGGTGCCAGAAGGAGAAGAGAGAGAGGAAGGGACAGAAAAAACATTCAAAGAGATAATAGCCAAAAAATTCTCTAACATGGGAAAGGAACCACTCACTCAAATCCAGGAAGCACCATGAGTCCCATATAAAATAAATCCATGGAGGAATCAAACTGACCAAAATAAAAAGACAAAGAGAAAATACCGAAAGCATCTAGGGAAAAGAAACAAATAACATAAAAGAGAACCCCAATAAGGTTATCGGCAGATTTTTCAGCAGAAACTCTGCAGGCCAGAGGACTGGCATGATATACTTAACATGATGAAAGGAAAAAAAAAACTCCAACCAAGATTACTTTATCCAGCAAGGATCTCGTTCAGATTTGAAGGAGAAAACAAAAGATTTACGCACAAGTAAAAGCTAAGAAAATTCAGCAACACTAAACCACCTTTACAACAAATACTAAAGGAACTTCTCTAGGCAGAAAAGAAAAGGTTGCAACCAGAAACAAAAATACCGCAAATGACAAGACTCACCAGTAAAGGCATATATACAGTAAAGATACGAAATCATCCATGAACAATTATGCTACCAAAATCAGAAAACGTGAGAAGAGGAGCATACAAATGGCAGGACACTGGAGATGCACTTGCAATTAAGAGACCAACAACTTAAAACAATCTTGTATAGATATATACATATATATAGACTCCTATATCAAAACTTCAGGGCAACTGCAAACCAAAAATCTACAATTGGTACACAAATAAATAAGAAAAATCAACTCAAATACAACACTAAAGATACTCATCAACCACAAGAGGAGATAACAAGAGAAGAAGGGAAGAAAAAAAAGCCACAAAAACAAATCCAAAACAGTTAATAAAATGACAATAAAAACATACATGTCAATAATTACCTTAAATGTTAATGGACTAAACGCCCCAACCAAAAGACATAGACTGGCTGAATGGATACAAAAACAAGACCCATAAATATGCTGTCTTCAAGAGACCCACTTCACTTCTAGGGACACATACATATTGACAGTGAGAGGATAGAAGAAAATATTCCATTCAAACAGGAATCAAAAGAAAGCTGGAGTAGCAATACTCATATCAGACAAAATAGACCTTAAAATGAAGAATATTTTAAAAGACAAGGAAGGGCACTACATAACGATCAAAGGATCAATTCAAGAAGAAGATATAACCATTTTAAATATCTGTGCACCCAACATAGGATCACCACAATATATAAGGAAACTGCTAACAACCTTAAAAGGAGAAATCAACAATAACACAATCATAGTTGGGGACTTTAACACCCCACTTACAGCAATGGGCAGATCATCCAGACAGAAAATCAATAAGGAAACACAGGCCCTGAATGAAGCATTAGATCAGATGGACTTAACAGATATTTATAGGACAGTCCATCCAAAAACAACAGAATACACATTCTTTTCAAGTGCACATGGAACATTCTCTAAGGTTGATCACATTCTGGGCTACAAATCAAGCCTTGGTAACTTTAAGAAAATTGAAATCATATCAAGCATCTTTTCTGACAACGCTATATGACTGGAAATCAACAACAAGAAAAAAACTGCAAAAAACACATACACATGGAGACTAAACAACATGCTACTAAACAACCAATGGATCACTGAAGAAATCAAAGAGGAAATTAAAAATTACCTAGAAGCAAATGACAGCAAAGATAGGACACTCCAAAAATTCTGGGATACAGAAAAAGCAGTTCTAAGAGGAAAGTTTGTATCAATACAAGGCTACCTCAGGAAACAAGAAGAAGCACAAATAAACAACCTAAATTTACATCTAAAGCAGCTAGAGAGAGGCGAACAGATAAGACCTAAAGTTAGTAGAAGAAAAGAAATCATAAAGATCAGAGCAGAAATCAATGAAATAGAAATGAAGAAAACCATAGAAAAGATCAATGAAACTAAAAGCTGGTTTTTTGAAAAGATCTACAAAACTGACAAACCCTTAGCCAGACTTATCAAGAAAAAAAGAGAGAGGACTCGAATCAAAAAAATTAAAAATCAAAAAGGAGAAGTAACAACAGACATTACAGAAATACACAGGATCTTAAAAGACTACTATATGCAACTATATGCAACTATATGGCAATAAAATGGAAAACCTCGAAGAAACGGACAAATTCTTAGAAAAGTACAATCTTCTAAGACTAAACCAAGATGAAATAGAAAAGATGAATAGACCAATCACAAGTACTGAAACTGAAATTGTGATAAAAAAACTTCCAACAAACAAAAGTCCAGGACCAGATGGTTTCACAGGGGAATTCTATCAAACATTTAGAGAAGAGCTAATACCTATCCTTCTGAAACTTCCAAAAAAATTGCAGAGGAAGGAACACTCCCAAATCATTCTATGAGTCCATCATCACACTGATACCAAAACCAGACAAAGATACCACAAAAAAAGAAAATTACAGGCCAATCTCACTGATGAACATACATGCAAAAATCCTCAACAAAATGCTAGCAAACCAAATCCAAGTACACATTAAAACAACTGTACATCATGATCAAGTGGGATTTATCCCAGGGATGCAAGGATTTTTCAATATCTGCGAATCAATCAGTGTGATACACCACGTTAACAAACTGAAGAATAAAAACCATATGATCCTCTCCATAATGCAGAAAAAGGCTTTGACAAAATCCAACACCCATTTCTGATAAAAACCCTTCAGAAAGTGGGCATAGGGGGAACCTACCTCAACATAATAAAGCCCATATATGACAAACCCAGAGCTAACATCATTCTCAATGGTGAAAAGCTGAAAGAATTCCCGCTGAGATCAGGAACAGGACAGGGACGTCCACTTTTGCCACTACTATTCAACATAATTTTCGAAGTCCTAGCCACAGCAATCACAGAAGTAAAACAAACAAAAGGAATCCAAATTGGAAAGAAGTAAAACTATCACTGTTTTCAGATGACATGGTAATATACCTAGAGAATCCTAAAGACTCTACCAGAAAACTGTTAGAGCTCATCAATGAATTTGGCAAAGTTACAGGATACAAAATTAAAACACAGAAATCAACTGCATTTCTATATACTAACAATGAAAGATCAGAAAGAAGATTAGGGAAGCAACCCCATTTACCATTGTATCAAACAGAATAAAATACCTAGGAATAAACCTACCTAAAGAGACAAAAGACCTGTACTCTGAAAACTATAAGATGCTGATGAAATAAAGCAAGGATGACATGAACAGATGGAAAAACATACCATGCTCTTGGACTGCAAGAGTCGGTATTATCAAAATGACTATACTACCCAAGGCAATCTACAGATTCAATACAATCCCTGTCAAATTACAAAACACATTTTTCACAGAACTAGAACAAAATATTTTAAAGTTTGTTTGGAAGCACAAAAGACCCAGAATAACCAAAGACATCCTGAGAACAAAAAACGGTGCTAGAGGAATCAGGCTTCCTAACTTCAGACTATACTACAAAGCTACAGTCATCAAAACTGGATGGTACTGGCACAAAGACAGAAATATAGATCAGTGGAACAGGATAGAAAGCCCGGAATTAAACCCACACACCTACAGTCAACTAATCTATGACAAAGGAGGCAAGAATATACAACAGAGAAAAGACAGCCTGTTCAATAAGTGGTGCTGGGAAAACTGGACAGCCACATGTGAAAAAAAAAATGAAACTAGAACACTTCCTAACACCATGCACAAAAATTTACTCAAAATGGATTAAAGACCTACATATAAGACCAGATACTATAAAACTCTTAGAGGAAAATGGGCCAAACAATGAAAGATCAGAAAGAAGATTAGGGAAGCAACCCCATTTACCATTGTATCAAACAGAATAAAATACCTAGGAATAAACCTGACATAAATGAAAGCAATATCTTCTCAGATCCACCTGTCAGAGTAATGACGATAAATAGAAAAATAAACGAGTGGGACTTTAAACTTCAAAGTTTCTGCACAGCAAAGGAAACCCTAAACAAAATGAAAAGACAACCCACAGAATGAGAGAAAATATTTGCAAATGAATCGACTGACAAGAGCTTAATCTCCAAAATTTATAAACACCTACAGCTCAATAAAAAAAAACAACAACCCCATTAAAAAATGGACAGAAGATCTAAAGAGACAGTTATCCAAAGAAGACATAGAGATGGCCAAAAACCACATGAAAAGATGTGCAACATCACTCGTTATTAGAGAAATGCAAATCAAAACAATTAGGTACCACTTTACACCAGCCAGAATGGCCATCATCAAAAAGTCTACAAACCATAAGTGCTGGAGAGGGTATGGAGAAAAAGGACCCTATTACACTGCTGGTGGGAACGCAAATTGGTGCAACCACTGTGGAAAACAGTATGGAGATTCCTTAGAAAACTAAAAATAGAATTACCATTTGATCCAGCAATCCCACTCCTGGGCATTTATCCAGAGAGATCCATGACTTGAAAGGACACATGTACTCCAGTGTTCATTACAGCACTCTATACAATAGCCAAGTTATGGAAACAACCTAAATGCCCATCGACAGAGGAGTGGATAGAGAAGATGTGGTACATACACACAATGGAATATTACTCGGCCATTAAAAGGAATGAAATAACAGCACTTATAACAACATAGATGGACCTAGAAATTATCATGCAAAGTGAAACCAGTCAGACAATGAAACAACAATTTCAACTGCTACCGCTTACATATGGAAACTAAGAAAAGGACACAATGAACTTCTTTGCAGAACAGATACTGACTCAGACTTTGGAAAACTTATGGTTTCCAAATGAGACAAGTTGGGTGGTGGGGGGGATGCACTGAGGGTTTGGGGTGGAAATGCTATAAAATTTGGTTGTGATGATTTTTGTACACCTATAATTGTAATAAAATTCATTAAGTAATTAAAATAATAATAATAAAGTATTGCAATCTTAAAAAAAAAAACAATCTTCCTTCTATCACTCCCACATTATCTAAATGTGATGGGATGTCTAACCTGTCGATCATCTATACTCTATTTGGAGTCAAATTTCTTTTTTTTCCTTTTTTGGCCACCCCTGCTGCATGTAAAATTACCAGGCCAGGCATGGAACCTGAGCCATAGCAGTGATCCAAGCCACTGCAGTGACAACCCTGGATCCTTAACCTGCTGCACCACAAGAGAATTCCGATAGTTGTAATTTTATGTGCGTCTGTGTGTCTTTTAGGGCCGAATCTGCTGCATATGAAATTGTGATAAAAAAACTTCCAACAAACAAAAGTCCAGTACCAGATGGTTTCACAGGGGAATTCTATCAAACATTTAGAGAAGAGCTAATATCAGGCTAGGGGTCAAATAGGAGTCGCAGCAGCTGGCTTACTACACCACAGCCACAGCAACACCAGATCCAAGCTTTGTCTGCAACCTACACTTCAGCTCACAGCAATGCCAGATCCTTAACCCACTGAGCAAGGCCAAGGATCGAACCTGCATTCTCATGGATATTAGCTGTCTTTTTTTTTTTTTTTGCCTTATTTAGGGCCACACCAGCGGCATATGGAGGTTCCCAGGTTTGCGGTCTGTAGCTGCTGGCCTTTGTCACAGCCACAGCAACGCGGGATCCTTAACCCACTGAGCAAGGCTAGGGATCAAACCCGCAACCTCATTGTTCCTAGTCGGATTTGTTAACCACTGAGCCATGACGGGAACTCCCTCATGGATACTAATTGGATTCGTTACTGCTGCGCCACCATGGGAACTCCCTAGAGTTGTATTTCTTGTTCAGCTGTATTTCTTTCTAGTCAAGGTTTGTCAGGTTCTAACTGCATTTATTGAAGAGCATGCTGCATTTTGGAGAGGTTCTTTCATTCTCTCAAGGAAATCTACAAAGTGGAAAACATAAAACAAGTTTGAACATAAATGTCCTCTTCTTCAGCACACAAACATGTATACTGGAAAAGTTAGTACAGCAACTAACATGTTCCTTCTATGTCACAGGTATGTAGTGACATATGACATACACTATATTCTGGATCTAAATGATGAAAGCATAGGAAAAAGTCAAATGTAATTGGAAAATGTTAGTAATCATTAATAGAGACATATAATCTAAAACCTCCCTCAATTCCTCTCTGTTGGTTTTAATAAGCAATGGCCACACCACACCAAAGGATACAATCCCTGGTTTTAATAAAGTGGCCGTTACTCTGCAACCAGTGAGTTTTCTGTTCAAATGAAAACAAATGTGTGGAAAGTCAATCCAACACTTTAAGCACAATTATCCTCTTAAGTTTTGAAAATAGTGTGCTCTTTTGAATTTATCTTTTAGCCTCTATCTGTCCAGCACTCTGGCTTGAATTGAGCTATTTCATCTGTGAGTGACACTATTTTGATTCAGTTACAGTTGAAGTTAGACACTAAGATGTCTCATCAGTTTGTTTTTTTATTATTTATTTATTTATTTTTTGTCTTTTTGCCTTATCTAGGGCTGCACCCGCGGCATATGGAGGTTCCCAGGCTAGGGGTCTAATCAGAACTGTAGCCGCCGGCCTTCGCCACAGCCACAGCAACGTGGGATCCGAGCCGCGTCTGCAATCTACACCCACAGCTCATGGCAACGCTGGATCTTTAACCCACTGAGCGAGGCCAGGGATCGAACCCACAACCTTATGGTTCCTAGTCGGATTCGTTAACCACTAAGCTGCGACGGGAACTCCCGCAAGTTTTTTTTTTATTTTATAATGATTTTTATTTTTTCCATTATAGCTGGTTTACAGTGATCAGTTCAAGTTTAAAAGGCCCAGTGGAATCCCATACTACATCCCTCAGTCACTAGAATTAATAAGTGTATAGACGAATTTCAAGTATAGGATATTTTTTACACAAATCAAAGGTTCAATATCTAATATAGTAGGTTAGGGGCACACAGAATCCAAGCAGAAGTATTATGATTGCTAACGTGGTAGTAAAGTAGTAACTTTATATTTGATATGCTTAATTTGACATGATGGGAATTGTGAGCTATTCTAAAGAAAGAAGTATAAATTAAGATAACAGGACAGGAAACAAGATTTTTGTGCATTTTAAGAGTCACCGTTAGAAGTTATTCTTAGACCCAACTAACAGAAAATACTATCTGAGGTGATTTATACAAACAGAGGTTTATTTCACAAAACAAGAAATATGGGAGTAGGAACTGAAGCTGAACGTGGCACAATAATACTATTGGGGACCCAGTTTCCTCTATTCTTCCAGTACTCTTAGGGTATAGGCCTTCATCCTCTTGCTTGTCATTTTATGATCCAGTGATTGGTGCTAGGCCCCCAAACATTTCTGGCAAGAAGGAAGTGGGATGAAGTTAAAGGTAAATGCCATTTGAGTGTTTTTTAAAGAGCCTTTCCTTCTTTTCAAAAGACCCACCCAAAAGCTTCCATGTATTTGACTCCAACAGGGTCCCTTCAAACCAGCACTGTTCAAATAATGCAAGCCACGAATGGGAGCTACATACGTAATTTTAAATTTTATAGTTGCCATGTTAAAAAAGAAAAAGATGAAATTATTATTATTGTCTTTTTAGGGCTGCACTTGCAGCATATGGAAGTTCCCAGGCTAGGGGCTGAATCGGAGCTGTACCTGTCAGCCTACACCACAGCCACAGCAATGCCAGATCTGAGCCACGTCAGCAACTACACCACAGCTCAAGGCAACGCGGGATCCTTAGCCCACTAAGTGAGCCCAGGGATCAGACCTGCGTCCTCATGGATGCCAGTCAGATTCATTTCCACTGAGTCACGATGGGAACTCCCAAAGATGAAATTAACTTCAATAATATATTTTATTAAACCCAAAATATTTCAACCTGTGATCAATACTTTAAAAATTGAGAATTTCACTTTTTTTTGCACTGTTCTGGAACTCAGTGTGTATTTCAACTTAGACTAGCCATATTTAAAGTACTCAATAGCCACATATCATTGTACTGTTTAGGAAGCCTCAGACCAATCGCCAAAGTGACTGAGGAAACAAAGTGAATTGGGATGGACCAGTGAAACAGCATTGTCTGTCTCCTTGACATTAATGGATATTTCAGGTAAAATAAGCAATGAACCAACCTCAATTTAACAACAAAAAAAATTCCAGTCACAATATCTCTCTAACTGGGATTATTTTACTGTAGGACAAACTGTCTTTGAAAGACAAAATAATTTTATTTCTACTAATGAAGTATTTAAAATGACATGTAATTTTTTTCTAGATTGGCAATTTTTTTTGTTTTGTTTTGTCTTTTTAGGGCTGCATCCACATCATATGGAGGTTCCCAGGCAAGGCATCAAATTGGAGCTGTAGTCGCCAGCCTACACCACAGCCACAGCAACACAGGATCGGATCCGAGCCGCAACTGTGACCTACAACACAGCTCATGGCAATGAAGATTGGCAAATGTTTATAACTTGCTGTGTTGGAATAAAAGATACATAAGAATTCATTTTAGCATTCTGATTTTGTGTACATTTGAAAATATCTATAACACAAACTTTTAAAAGGTGGACTATGCAAGTTCCTGTTGTGGCTCAGCAGAAATGAATCTGACTAGTATCCATGAGGATGCTGGTTTCATCCCTGGCCTCATTAAGTGGGTTAAAGATCCGGCATTGCCTCTGAGCTGTGGTGTAGTTCACAGACCTGGCTTGGATTCTGCATTGCTGTGGCTGTGGTGTAGGCAGGCGCAGCTCTGACTTAATCCCTAGCCTGGGAACCTCCATATGCCACAGGTGTGGCCCTAAAAAGACCCCCCCCAAAAAAAGAAAAAAGTTAGGACTACTACTAAGAAAGTTGCATTAATAAAAATGATTTTCTTTTATAGAGTCTATCCTAGAATACTCTAGATATTTGATTAAATGTCAATGATTGGTGTAGCGATTGCTTTATAAATTAAAAAAAAAAAGAAACATGCTGATGGAAAGAATTAGTGAGGACAGAGAAGAGACTGCCTAAGTTGAATGACACTTGCAATTTTTAAATTTTCTCCCATTCAACTGCATCATCTTGACAGTTTCTGGCACGCAGGGTTATGTTAGGTCATGCTTTTTTATAGTGCCTCTTTCACAGCTGTGGTTACTATAGCTGCCATACCTATCATTTATCTCTACTCTGTCCCCAACATGCCCAGAGTGGCGTGGTTGCTCCAATTTTTATATAATTGTAAAAGAGTTTAGAGGGGAGAGTTCATTTTTTTCTACTTCTGCTCAATTTTCTCTATCCAACATTTCCATCACTTTTAATTTTCTCATTTCATCTTTGCCTCTTTATCCTTAACATCTTTACTTAAAAATTACTATTACTATACTTTAAAAGCATAAACTCGATTATAGTGAAAACTTTTTGGTGATAACATTTTCTGAAATAAGAGTGAATAAATATCCTACAATATCTTAACTGTGGGTGGAAACAGATATATTAATCTACTTCCCGATGCTTTGAAGATGACAATTTAGGGTACCAGGGCTTTTCTAAGAGGGAATACTGAATATCTATTTGTGGTGACTGTAATAAGGATCATTAGCAAATTCCCCGTGGGACAATAACCGTACCAGCAACAGTGGAGAGGGGCAAAGAATTCTGCAAAATAGCGACTCTTCGAGAAACAAAAATTGCTGAGAAACACAATGCGTTCCTAAAGTGAGGAGGTTTTGCATTTCCTGGGTCCTCCTTCTGCTGCTTCTCCATTCTCCTGGCTCATATCCAGCTCCTAAATCTCTCCCATCCTCTCCCTGTCTCCACTGACTGTCCAGGACTGACCCAAACCCTTAGCCTTTCTCTCGGGTTCAGAGACTGGTACCCGCCGACCTGCCCCCCCCCCCCCCCCCCCCCCCCCCCCCCCCCCCCCCCCCCCCCCCGGCCTCGCCCGCGCCTGCGCAGAACCTCTTCTCGCGCGAACGCGCAGCAATCACCTCCGACCTTCCCGCCAGCTGCGGGGATGCGAGGTCTGCGGTAGCCTGCCCCAGCTCTCTTCATGGGGCGACGGTTGTTTTCTGTATCTCCGGACTCCTTCCACTCTTCGCGACCTCTCTCGCACTCCTCGGGGTCGGGCTCTTAAAGAGATGAATCGAGCCCCCAAATAGTAACCTCAAACAACCGGACAGATGAAGGTCCTGACAGGCTGGGACGCGGGGGCTCAGGCTGCGAAATCTCCAGGCGGAGCCACGCCCCTTCAGGCCGCTTCCTGCTTCTCCATTGGTCCCCGTGCCCGTCAGTCTCCGCCCCTGGGGCCGCGCCGGCGGTCGTCTCCGCTCCCTCTTCTCACTACGCCGGTTTACTGGTGGCGTCCGCTGCTGTGCAGCCGACCCGGCCGGCTAGAGCCTTAGCTGGTGCCGGCTCCGGGAAGCCTCGATAAGGGGCGGGCCGGACTCAGCTGGAGCTGAGTATCGTCCGGGTGGGCTGCGAGGCCGCGGCCTCTCCGTTCGCAGCACCACCTGTCGCGGGGCGAGACTTAGGGTAAGGCTCCGCGCGGCGCGCAGCTGCGGGCGGCCTGGCGCGGCGGGGCCCGGGCGGGAGTTCCGGGATGGGAGCGGGCGCCGGCCTCCTCTCGCCGGGCCGGGGAAGCAGATCACGGACCCGCCTTCGGCTTCGCGCGTGCGGCCCTCAAAGTCTCCGCTTGGAGGGTGGGAAGGTGGGGTGAATGGAAGGGACTCGCCGAATCCCGGCTTAGAAAGGGGGCAGTGGTCGGGGGGCGGCGACCCCCTCTTCGGCTGTCGGCGGCTCTTCCCTGGCGCTTGGGGACGCGACTTCCCAGTCAAGACTCAGTGGTCCCAGGGCGCCCTCCTTCCCGACGCGTAGTAAGGCCCTGTGGACTCCGTAGCAGGAGCATCTTTTACCCTTAACTCCCGCGCCAGGTAAAGACCGTTTTTGTGGCTCCAAATTCCTTTATCAAATAGATACCTTTTTTTGCAGGGATGAATTAATGGCAGGAGTTAGGCATTTTGTTTGTATGTTGTGATCGTTCTCACTGTGAAGGAAGTTTGTTGCAGGCTAGAAAGTTGTAAGATTGAAACGGTTGTGTTCATTGATATGAAATGACATCTGTGGACTATGATTGGCAGGTCTTTTTTTTTTTTCCACGTTGGTGGAAACCATTTCTGCTTGTGTGGTATTACACCGAGTTCCTGGATTTGACTTTTTTGTTTGCGAAGATAATTCTAGAAAATTTACGTTGCCTTTGGTGTGAAGAAGCATAATCAAAACAACAAATCTCAACAGACATGCTTCCTTACAGAACGTGTTATCTCATATCTGTGTGATTTATCTTAAAGTTTATGGCAGTCACGTCAAACCAAATTGGTGATAGCGTTGTTATTTCTTCTAGTGTTGCAACTGATAATAATGGAAGCGTGTATTAACTGTTAATCGTGGGCCAGCGCTGCCGTCTACAAGAATTTTCTCGAAATAATGCCCTGAGGTCTATACTGTTACTGTCTTTAACTTACAAATGGAGGTTAGGAAGGTTAAGTAACTTGCCAAGATCAACAGGTTTTAAGTAGCAAAGCCTGGATTCTAATAAGGCAGTCCAACTTAGTAGCTCCAGCCCCCTCTTAATGCTCTGTAAGGATTGTTCATGTTGTAAAGCTAATTGTAATGTTGTACTCATAAGCTTTGATCTTTTGTTGCCAAGCCTTATGAAAATTAAGGTAAGAAACAGTCATATCCTTAACAGCCCACCCCCCCACCCCCATATACACACCTGTATGTGTTGTATATACATATTCATATACATATATGTACGTGCACTATAGTAGTCACAGAAATGATATATAAAGATATATTGTGTAACTACTATAACCTGTTGAGTTACATGTTAGGTTACATGGTTTGCAGAAATGAAGGAAAAAGTTTAACTTTATCTTCTAATAGTGGACCTTTAAATAATCAACTTTGAGCAGTGATTCTTTTATGGTAGTTATAAAGACCTAATTGAAAGTTAGGCATAGAACCAGAAATGCTGGAGTTCCTGTCGTGGCTCAGTAGTTAACGAATCCAACTAGGAACCATGAGGTTGCGGGTTCGATCCCTGGCCTTGCTCAGTGGGTCAAGGATCCGGCATTGCCGTGAGCTGTGGTGTAGGTTGTAGTTGCGGCTCGAATCCTGCGTTGCTGTGACTGTGGCGTCGGCCGGCGGCTACAGCTCTGATTGAACCCCTAGCCTGGAAACCTCCATATACTGCGAATGTGCCCTAGAAAATGCAAAAGACGAAAAGAAAAAGAACCAGAAATGCTGATATACCTTTACCATATGTTAATAGGGATGTTGTGCTATGCTTTTGTAAAAGTTTTTCATTCTGTTGAGAATTAAAACTTATTCTTGCTCAGTAGTTATTCCTGAGAAAGAACTGCTTACAGGTTTCACCCTTAGAAGGTGTTTATGCATAATGTTTTTGTCTTTTAATATATTTGTTATGAAAACACACTGAAATTCATAAAGGAAAAAACTCATTCTTTTGTAAATTAACTCCTACTATCATGCTGTTTGTGCATAAACTGTATTTAATTTCATATAAAAAAACTAGGCTATTCTAAATTATGGTACATTTTATATTAAGATAAACTGAAATTAATTATAGTAGATGGTGAATTTCAGACCTTAACAGCTGTATATTAAAACATAAGTAACACTAAAAAGTGCAGTTATTGAGGGTCAATATTAGAGGATAAAATTCATACTATATTTCAAAATTACTCCATATTTGATTTAATAAAAAGGTAACCATTTTATTAAAAGTTAACTATTGTATTTGAAGTTTACCATTTTGATTATATGGCTGCATATTATACCTGCCCTGATCAATATGTACAGATTTCAAAAGTTATGAAAAATATATTGATTCTTCTAGTAGACACTGTTTAGGATGGCATTTGATGTTTGCCTGAATCTATATGCCAACCACATTCTCATTCTTGACCTAGAGATTTAATTTAAAATAGTTAAATAAATGTTAACCATGATTATCCTCATAGCCTTTTTAAAAAATATATATAGAGATTCTTTTTTTTTTTCAAACAGCTTTTTATTGAAGTGTAGTTGATTTTACAACCTCACAGCCTTTTAGTCTGGGTTTGTCATTGGAAGCTGTTGATGGAGAAACAGGTGTTTAGAAGGCACCTTCCAACTACCTTAGTTTATTACTACTAATAACAATAATGCTTAGATAACTAGCATTTATAGAGTACTTAAAGGGCACTGTGATAAGCATCTTACATAGTTTATTTAATTTTAATCCTTAAATGGCCCTGTTTAGTAGGCCTGTTGTTTATCATCCCCAGTTGAGTGCTGAGATAGCTACAACTCAAGGAGATTGTGACTTAACTCTCACCGACCTGAGATCATGGAGCGCTTAGCAGTGAAGCAGTGGCAAAGCCAGGATTTAAGGTCAGCGCTTTGATTCCAGAGCTCCTTTGGACCACTCTGCTGGCTTGACTGAGTGTGGTTTTTATTGAAGAAACCTAAACCTTCAAGTGAAGTAGTCAAGCCCTTTATGTTGATGATAAAGCTCTAAGGGGCTGATACTTTATTTAAATATTGTCATTACTACACACAACTGCAAAGTAGAGTTTCCCGTCCCTATTTTATTGAGAAAAGTTAGGCTTTTAGGTTTGGGGTTCCCAGACTTTGGACCTCATGAGCAAGCTGAAAAAAAAAAAAAGGTATGTGGAAGATCCTGTTGTGGCTTATCAGAAATGAGTATGACTAGCATCCACGAGGACACAGGTTTGATCCCTGGCCTCGCTCAGTGGGTTAAGGATCCCATGTTGCCGTGAGCTATGGTGTAGGTCGCAGGCATGGCTCGGATCTGGTGTTCCTGTGGCTGTGGCATAGGCTGGGGGCTACAGCTCCAATTAGACCCCTAGCCTGGGAACCTCCTCCATATGCCACAGGTGCAGCCCTAAATATATATATGTTGGCTGGGGTGGGGGTGGTGGCAGTTGGGACCAGATGTGAGATCACCAATTCTATCAAGGTTATGAACTTTTCTTTTGGCTGTGGCTGCAGCATACCAAAGTTCCCAGGCCAGGGATCAAACCTGAGTCACAGCAGTGAATCCTTAACTGCTAGGTGACCAGGGAACTCCTATGGACCTTTTTAAAAAGTACTACAATCTACCATCCCTATCCTTTCAAAAGAGGGGACATTTTTTTCACCAAAAAGGGAGGAAGATAATAATTACAACATGAAAACAAAGACAATGAAATTAGTATTATGAAAAACTATATTGTATTGTCATAGTTTTTCTCATCTGTTATAGAGGAGTGAAAAACAGGTCCCAGACTGATACCAGTTCAGAGGCCATTTGGGAAAGCCTGGGTGACACAACTGATTCCAAACTGATAATTAGCTGAAGCCAGACTCAGACTGACTGCAGGGCTTGTGCTCATTGCACCTGGTCAGGACTGACCTCTGATTTTGGTTTCCATTGCATTGAATTTCCGCTTTCTACCCCCAGCTAGAGGGCCAGGGAGAGTAATCTCCAGCAGCCAGTGGCCTAGCAGTTTCAGTCCCGGTCCAGTTTATAAACACCACCCAGGAAGTAAATTATCTGCCTCCTGCCCGGGGCAGGTTGGCGTAAATGACACACCAGGGGCAGAAACCATAAGCGTATCTCAATATCCAGGAAACTCAAGTAAGCAGGTTGCCTTCTCATATTTATTCAAAATAGGAAGCCCCACCTTCTTTTGCTTCCTGTTTTTACTTCACTTATTTTTACAGTTCCTCCATCTATCTGTATAA
This sequence comes from Catagonus wagneri, assembly GCA_004024745.2. NCBI lineage: Eukaryota > Metazoa > Chordata > Mammalia > Artiodactyla > Tayassuidae > Catagonus > Catagonus wagneri. The sequence goes on along the minus strand of PVHT020000283.1, from coordinate 3,696,432 downwards.
GATGAGGAGTTAGATGTGTGGGTTTTTCGCATTTTATCTTGTTGCCTACAGTTGGTATTAAGCCTACTGTCTGTCTGTCTCCCTGCTTAGTCCTTTATTCTAATTTTGGTGGAGATTGGTTTTTCTCCTTAAGTTGTTTTTTTTAACTTATGCCTACTTGTTTTAGAGGTATTATTAAATTACTTTTATATTTTATTTTACTAACATTTAATAGTAATTTGAGTGCTATAATACTTTACTCTTTGTCTTTAATATTTTTTTGCCTCTGTTCTCTCATTTGATCATTACAGGTAATGATCTATGAGGTAGATTTAACAGGTAATCTTTACAGACTAAATTCAGTATTTGATAAGAAGCAAAATTTTAACAGGAACTGAAAACGGAAGGTTTCATGTGTCAGAGTGCTGATCTTAAGTTAACTACTGAAAGGGAATACTGTTTCTTCCTATTCACAGACTCAATTCTTCTGGCCACCAAATGTCAGGTTTTTTTCCCCTCCATCTAACTGTTGTCCACTTCTAGGCAGGCATTGACTGGGTGTGCTACAGCTTAATTCTAACACTGTCTATCCAGAGAGAGCTTCAGATCCCACAAATCAAGGACTCAGTCCTGAAAGACTGCCCCCACTTCAAATGCCAATGCAAGTCCCAGGTTTTGACCTATACTTCTGACCAACTGGCTGTAAATTAGGGCTTCCCACAACCCTGTCCTGGGGTTAGGTAATTTACTATAAATGGCTCACAGGACTCAAGGAGACACTTTACTTAGATTTATCCATTTATTATTTAAAGGATACAATAATCAGGTAGTAAAGACAGAAGGGACTAAGTATTGGAGGTGGGGTGGGGGAGGGAATCGTGCTTCCTTGCCCTCTGGTCTTTCCACCCCCCAGCATCTAGATGTGTTCATCCTCCTGAAAGCTTATCAACTCTCCTGTTCAAAAGTTTTTATAGATCTTAATCTCCATTGCTACCACTCCCTTTGCCAGGGGTCCTGGAGTGGGGCTGAAAGTTCCCACTTTCTAATAATCACTTGGTCTTTCTAGCAACCAGCTCTGTTCTGAGTTTATATAGTGGTGTCCCTTCATTAGCATAAACTCGGGTGTGATCAAAAGGGGCTCCTTATGAATAGCAAAAGATACTTTTGACACTCAAGAAATTCAAACAATTTTTAGGAGCTCTGTGCCAAGAATGGGGGACCAAGACCAAATACATTGCTTATTATATCCAAGTACTGATTGCAGAATGTATTTTTTTCTGATAGTCTTATGATTTTAAATAAATTAAAACTTGTTCCATACTGTTTTAGATTTGCCTACCTCAGTACTATAGTGCAATACTAATCCAGTCTTTTGGTACCAAAGTTTTAATTGCTGTAAGTAATGCTTTCTCTCCTGGAAGAACCACACAAACATATCTGTGCCACAGTTTCAATTTCTGTCTTTTCAAAATTTATTTTGAAATAATTTGAAAGACCTAATTGTATATATCATACCTCGTGGCCCTTTATACTTCATTTTGTATTTTCAGAACAAATGTACCTCTTACATATGGTTATTGAATTTAGAAAACTTAAATGTATACAGTACCTTTATGTTAGTTACACTATATCTTCCAGTTTTGCAAAGTACCCTAGTAATGTCCTTTCTAACATTTTTTGAGAACAGGTTTTGCATTTAGTTGTCCTGTTTAGTCTTCTTTATTTATTTTTTTTTTTTTTTGCATTATAGCTGGTTTACAGATTTCTGTCAGATTTTCCAACTGCACCATGTGGTGACCCGATTACATGTACATATATGGATTTGTCACAT
>PVHT020000283.1:3662958-3693622 GCA_004024745.2 Catagonus wagneri | reverse complement strand
CTAGTCTTCTTTAAATTGTAATAGTTCGTTAGTGTTTTTTTATGACATTAACTTTTTTAAGAAAACCAATTATTTTGTGGTATTTCTCTCGTGACTCTTTTTTATAATCGTTATTGAAATATGTTTGACATAAAACATTTTGTAAATTTAAGGTGTACAACCTGTTAATTTGATACATTTATATGTTGTAGTACTAATAATTGCCATTGTACTGATAATTAGCACCTCTGCACATTACATAATTTCTTTTTAGTGGTTGGAATAATTAAGTTCTAGTCTCTTTACAAGTTTGATGTTTATAATACTATATTGTTGTCTGTGTTCACTATGCATTAGATCTCTAGAACTTATCTCTTAGGACTCCTGTTGAAAGTTTATACCTTTAAACAACATCTGCCATATCTCTCCCCTCAATTTTCATCTTTCATGATTTTTGATGTGCTTATGGTCATATAGACTTCTTGTTTTTGTGACCGTGTTTAGGTACCACATTTAAAATTATAAAATATACAGAACAAGTAAATTCATAAAGACAGAAAGCAGACTGGTGGTTGCAAGCAGTGGGGGAGTGGGGAGGACCGCTAAATGTGTATGGGATGTGTGTATCATTCCTTCTGGGATGATGAAAATGTTTTGGAACTAGATAGCAGTGGTCGTTCACTGTCATGAATTTTCTAAATCCCTCTGAACTGTTTACTTTAAAACAGTTAATTTTATGTTATGTGAATTTCAGCTCCATAAAAAATCCAATGTAAATCATTTGCCGCACCTCCATATACAGCCCATGGATTTCTTAGCAAATAGAAGATTCCATTAAAAAACTATTGCATGATAATTACAATGGCTTATAATGATTAAAGAAATAAGTGAGCATTGCAAATTGATTTATAGTGGAGAATTGGTATACCGAACAATCTGTTTTATTCCCATCAGTAAATATTTAAGGTTAATGTATCAGTGTTCTGTTTTGAAAAATTTTCGTAATGTTTGGGATGAATGTGAAAAACAAAAACATGTTTTTTATCCAATTTGCATGATTTTTTAAATAATATATAACAGGTTTTCGAAACAAACATTTTAGTATATTGAATTTAAATATTGAATATATTAGCATTTTAGAATTGACAGCCTTAATTAAGAATCTGGACAGCTTCTCTTTCTTTGAATGTGTGTGCTCCAGGCTTTTCTGTTATTTACTTTTCCACCTTCAACCTAAACTCTCCCACACCTGTTTACATTGAACTCACTTCCATGTAAATACTCACTGTTAGATGTTATCTTTTTTCTTAACCTTTTGGTTTCTTTCTCATGACTCATAAATGGGAAATTCGTACCTCGACACACTTCTGTGGATTAGAAAAAGGGTAAATGTTTGGCACACTGTAGTAGGTGATACATAAGGAGTAGCAGTAATTATTATCTAAGGACTTAGAAAGTGTCAGGAAAGGTAAATCTTTGCCTTCACCTTAATGTTAATCTTTTACAGTCCCTTAAAACCTGTGGAAACGTAAATGTATGTTTGTTGTTGTTGCTGTTTTGCTTTTTAGGGCCGCACTTGTGGCATATGGAGGTTCCCAGGCTAGAGGTCAAATGGGAGCTGCAGCTGCCGGCCCACACCACAGCAATGCCAGATCCGAGGTGCGTCTGCAACCTACACCACAGCTCACAGCAATACCAGATCCGAGGCGCGTCTGCAACCTACACCACAGCTCACAGCAACGCTGGATCCTTAACCAGGGATCAAACCTGCAACCTCGTGGTTCCTAGTCGGGTTTGTTTCCGCTGCGACACCACGGGAACTCCTATTTTGAAAAAACTTTTTAATGTGAGAAGCTAAGCTTTCTAAATCTGTTTTTGACAACTGTTAGTTGATATGCATGCAGTTGTATATGTTTCTTATCTTTATTTGCTTTATTTTTCCCAGGTGAGAGAAATGATGTTGTCCAGGTTTAAAATAGTTGCCACTCCTTGTACTCTAGCATGTCGTCATTTGCACATAAAAGAGAAAGGCAAGCCACTTATGTTGAACCCAAGAACAAACAAGGTTAGTAACATTAAAACTAACATACATTTTCTCTCTCCCTGGTAACAGGTTTGATATATTTTAGACTGATAAAAATATGAATTTTTTTTATTTTGTAGCTTTACACTAAAGCTGTTCACAAATATTTGTTTTTTCTGCATAAACTTTTCTCTTTTCTCCACATTGCAAGAATCATGGCTGCTTTATACCTCCCAAATTTTACCCTCACAGTTTATACCACCGGAAAAGGATTTACTTTATTTCCTAGTTCTAGCTTAAAAAAAAATCTTTGGGAAAACAGATCAGCCAGGACTGACTTTTGGCCTGATGCAGTATATTTAGATTTACCCAGCTCAAGTCAGGTACTTATTCTGGACTCTTGGAAGATGGGATCAAATTATAAAATCAAATTTTATCTAATGTCACCCTTAACCCACCTTCACCCAGCTTTTTTTGGACACAAATCATTGTACACAAAGTGATTTTGCCATTAATTACACGAATTCAGGAGTTCCCATCGTGGCTCAGTGGTTAACGAATCCAACTGGGAACCATGAAATTGCGGGTTCGATCCCTGGCCTTGCTCAATGGGTTAAGGATCCGGCATTGCCGTGAGCTGTGTTGTAGGTTGCAGACGCAGCTCGGATCCCACGTTGCTGTGGCTGTGGTGTCAGCTCTTATTAGACCCCTAGCCTGGGAACCTCCATATGCCGTGGGTGTGGCCCTAGAAAATGCAAAAAAAAAAAAAAAATCACATGAATTCAATGGAGAGAACTCTGACCCTTTTTTTTTAACTTTTTTTTTACTCTTAGGGCAGAAATGATGGGCAGTGTTGAAGTCTAGTCTTGCCTTGATTCCTTATTCACACTGGGTTCAGTGGGTACATCCCTCTCTATTTTTTGATAGCCATATTAAATAGTAAGTAAATGTAATTCTGGGAAGAGATTTCTTTTTTTTTTCTTTTCTTTTTTTTTTTTTTTTGGTTTTTTTTGTGCTGCACCTGCAGCATATGGAGGTTCCCGGGCTAGGGGTGTAATCCAAGCTGTAGTTGCCGGCCTACACCACAGCCACAGCAATGCAGGATCTGAGCTGCATCTGCAACCTACACCACAGCTCACGGCAACGCCGGATCCTTAACCCACTGAGCAAGGCCAGGGATCAAACCTGCAACCTCATGGTTCCCAGTCGAATTCGTTAACCACTGAACCACGACAGGAACTCCTGGGAAGAGATTTCTTATAGAAAGCTTGTATGAGGGCACATTTGGTTTATTGCAGTAGTATATGAAATTTACCTTTTCGGAAAGGTACATTCAAATTAAGGTATGATTTATTTTAAAATAGTAATCATCAAAAATTCACCAGTCCCATTAGCTTCTCATTATTGGGGGTGGAGGTTGTATAATGTGGTATATTTTAAGGCATATCGGGCTTTCAAAGGGAAATTTGACCAAGGCACACAGAATGCTTTATCTTTGTTTTATTGGTATCTGGCACAAAATGAGAATTCAGCAAGCAGTTAATGAATTACATGAAGCTTAATGAGAAATATGCTAATCCTCTTTTTGCCTCACCTCTCCCAGTCTTGTTTGCACTTCAAGATGCAGCTCATTCAAAATACAGTTCTCTTATAGAGCCTTTTCATACCATCACAGGCTAGAATATTCTCTCGCTTCTCTGAAACCCTGTAGCAATTTCTATCTTCCTGTTCCTATCAAATAATATATACATTGCTTTGTGCTTCTTTTCATGTCTTAAGCTGTCATTGAAATAACTGATATTATTTACATCTTCATAAATTCATATTTTTAACTATATTTCAGATCCCTTTTGGGTAGGGACCATTCAGAATTTTTTGTATCTTTTACAATGCCATGGATATAGAAACATTTGATAAATATGTTAGTTTTACTTTATTTTTATCCTTATAAAAACTATTTAAAATATACTTTGAGGCAGTTATAAGAAATTTATAAAGTACATTAAGTGGCAAATGAACTTTGAGGAGGAGGATGGTGTAAATGCATTATAAGTGCAGCAGGTTACGGATCCGGTATTGTCTCTGCAGCTACTTGGTTTGCCTCTGAGGAGTGGGTTCAGTCCTTGGCCCAGTGCAGCAGGTCTGGTGTTGCCACTGCTGTGGCTCTGATTCAGTTCTTGGCCTGGGAGTGCTACAGGTGCATCCAAAAAAGAAAAAATACATACATAAGATTTAATGTTCTTGCCCTCTAAAATCTCTAAGGTTGGATAGAATTTCCGTGATTACCTAATTGAAGGATAACTTCTGGAATTCCCTTAAGGATTAGGAGGAGTTTTTTGATGTGTTTGTTTGTTTAAGAAGAAACAGAGACTAGTGATTCCCAATTTGAGGGTTATGCATGAACTCCTTAACATGTAAAGGAATCAGGTTTGGGCTTCAAACAGTGTAAACTAAATAAATAATTTTCACATATTTATCAATACTGTTTTAAGAGCATATTGCTTTGTGATGATTTTTGTACACCTATAATTGTAAGAAAATTCATTAAGCAAAAAAAAAAAAGCATATTGCTGCTGTGATTGAAACAATCTTTTCGAAGATATGTCTGTAATCATTGTCTACTAAAGGTATAGTGGTAGCGGTTATTATGTCTGTGATACTTTCTTACTGTGGTAAACATAAATGTTCAATATATATAATTTTAGCCATTTAAAAGTGTGCAATTTGATAACATTAAGTACATTCAGTGTTGTGTATCCATCGACACCATCTGGTTCATCACCCTAAATGGAAACCCAGTGTCCATTAAGCAGTCACTCCCCATTTCCCCCTTCTCCTCCTCAGCCCTGGCAACCGTGAATTTTTTTGTTCTTATGGATTTACCTATTCTGGTAAGAATGAAATCATTATGAACTTTTTTTTAACATACTTGAAAGGATTGAACATCGTTATGCCAGATTATGATTAGGAGTTTGCCAATTTGAACTCTGCCATTTACTAGCCATGAAACTTTGACAAATCACTGAACATTTTAGGCCTCAGTTATCTCACTTAAAAAATGTGAGTAATAGCATTTTGAAACATTCACAGGGCTATACAAGTGTAAGATTGGATTTCGCCTTTTTTCCCCATGCTCACTTGGCTGATTTTCTAATAACTTTTGTGAAACTCAGCTCTTCCGTGAGCTGTGGTGGGGGTCACAGACGCGACTCAGATCTGGCGTGGCTGTGGCTGTGGTGTAGACCAGCAGCTGCAGCTCCAGTTCGACCCTTAGCCTGGGAAACTCCGTATGCCACGTGTGCGGCCCTAAAAAGACAAGAAAAAAAACAAAAATGAAACTCAGCTCTGCATCCTTTCCTCTAGGAAGTTTTCACTTCCTGGTTTGTATCTGGAGCTCTGGTTTTATGATTCTTAGTACGGTGAGGGTTTTTGTGTGTTCATTTGCTTTGATTTTAACTTCCCCTGGCTAGTTCTCTACTAGATAAACAAATTCAGATTTTTCTTGTGACTCTTATTATGTATGCAAATAATATTATGATTATTAAAAGAAAGAAAAATTGCATTCCCACCACCCTCACATATCATCTACTTTTATTTTGCCATGATCTCCTTAAAAGTATAGAGTAATTACTTTTTAGAGTTACTGTCATGGCTCAGCAGTTAACAAACCCAACTAATATCCATGAGGACTTGGGTTCGATCCCTGGCCTTGCTCAGTCGGTTAAGGATCCTTTGTTGCCGTGAGCTGAGCTGTGGTCGTAGACTTGGCATGGATCCCTCATTGCTGTGGTTTAGGCCAGCAGCTATAGCTCCTATCTGACCCCTAGCATGGGAACTTCTATATGCTGCAGGTGCAGCCCTAAAAAAATAAAACAATTAAAAAAAAGCTATTAAAAGGATATAGTAATTACTTTTAAGATTGTAGTATACAATTTTATATGCCGTTTTACTACTGGGAAAAGTATATTATAAATAGTCTTCATCATGTTTCATAAGCCTTATGATATATGGCTGTATAATAGTTCAGTTTTGGAATCTGTCTGCTGATTCAAAGACCGATGAGGGTCCCAGCTTGACCCCCTACTAGCTATGTAATGTTCTGTGTAGATAAACTCTATGGATCCCAATTTCTATATCTAGACTGCTGTGAAGAAAAAAAAAAAGAATTCTGAAGATACTTTAGGCACTGTAAATTTGAGTTATTTCCTTCATCATTTAGTCATGACCCTACTGTATACTGCTTCCAATTTTGATAATATAAATCATCAGATACTAGTCATATTATCATTTTTATAAATGGCAAATTTCTTCATCCCTGACAAATTATTCTAGCTGTATTTGGGAGGGAAAGAAATAGAAATGGCTATTTCCCCTTAGTGTGCTTGCTTACCTGCACACTGAAGTATCTAGTTAAGAGATTTTTATCAATATCGACTTATTTGGAAAAATGGCATCTGTCTAAAAGAAAATAGCCCAGGATCAGCTGCAGGTGGTATTCTTCTATGTAAATTGGGAGGGTATGGCTGTTCTGTAGATGAGCAAAAGACAGATTTGGTGGAACAGGTGGCTTTGGAAGGCAGAAAAGAGTGGGAGAAGGGCAGGTGAGAGGAAGATTGCTTCTGCTGTTAAAGAACTAATCAAGGCATCTATTGTAAACTATGTCATCTTCACTTATTGAGTGAAGGCTAGCAAATTTAAGAATTTTGTCAACTATTAGCATAAATACTTAATACATAAAATTATTTCTTTAATAATCTTTTGGGGAGTTCCTGTGTGGCTCAGCAAGTTAGGAACCCAACTAGTACCCATGAGGATTTGGGTTCGATCCCTGGCCTTGCTCAGTGGATTAAGGATCCTGCATTGACGTGTGCTGTGGTATAGGTCACAGATGCGGCTTGGATCCTGCATTGCTGTGACTGTGGCTTAGACTGGCAGCTGCAGCTGTGGTTTGACCGGGAACCTCTATATGCCATGAGTATGGCCCTAAAGTAATAATAATAATATAATAATTTTTAATTTCTACTGTGCATTATAAGTAAAACACTTTTGAGTGTCCCTTAAATCTAAATAGGCAGTGAAACCTTGTGTAGTCAACTCATTTATCTTTGGCAGTAGGATAGGTAAAACACTTTTAAATGAATTGCACAGTTCATTTAAAACTATTTAAAATAGGGGTTTTAACCCTTTTTTATTTTCCCAGCCTTAGATAAAATCTTACAAGGAGAAATATGAGATGGGGAGGATTTAGTGATTTGAGTCTTCTCTCTCTCTCTTTTTTTGGTTCTAGTTAAAGGTTTGTCATTTTTGTAGTTCTTTCTAAAAGAAAAAAAAGCTTTTTTAACTTTTTATTTTTCCAATTTTTTGTTTTATTTTTATTTTCACTCTGATCTTTATCATTTCCTTCTTTCTTGCTCTAGTTTTAGTTTGCTCCCTTACACACACACACCTAGTTTCTTACGGTGGAAGGTTAGGTGATTGATTTCAAATCATTCTGCTTTTTTAAGCTACATTTTTAGCTACAGATTCATTATCATTATTTTCATTGTGTCCTAAAGTTTTGGTTATGTGTGTTTTACTTCATCTTTTAATTCCCATGTGCTTCTCTGACAAGTTGGATTTTTGGATTTTTTAAAGTGTATTTTTTAAAAATACGTACGAATTTCCCAAATTTCCCTCTGTTATTGATTTCTAATCTCTTTGCATTGTGGTTGGAGATCATACTTTGGATGACTTAAATCCTGTTAAATTTATTGAGACTTATTTTATGGCTTGACAAGTGGTATATTCTAGAGAATATTCCTTGTGCACTTGAAAAGAATGTGTATTTTGCTTCCATTGAGTGGTGTGTCTGCTAGGTCTAATCGTCTTACAATGTTGTTCTAGTCTTCTATTTCCTTGTTGGTTTTCTATCTAGTTGTTTTCCCCATTACTGAGAGCAAGATACTAAAGTTTTCAGCTTGTCGAATTTTCTTTCTTCCTAACTCTGTCAGTTTTTGCTTTGTGTATTTTGGTCCTCTTTTGTCATCTAACAAAATACGTTTATAATTGTTGTATCTTCTTGTTGGCTCTTTCAGCAAAGTGCCCTCCTTTAACAGTAACAAAATTTGTTCCAAAGTCTATTTTGTCTGTTATTAACATAGCTATTTCAGCTCTCTTTTGGTTACTATTGACATGGTGTATCTCTCTCCATCCTTTTATTTTCTACCTGTTTGTGTCTTTGAATAATGTGTGTCTCCTGTAGTCAGCATATAATTGGATCATGTTATTTTATCCATCCTGTCAATCCTTGCCTTTTAATTATAGCGTTTAATCCATCTACATTAATGTAATGACTCATAGGGTATGATTTATGTCTATTTGCTATTTGTTTTAAATGTGTTATGTTGTTTTTGTCCCTCTTTCCTCCATTGTTCCCTTCATTTGTGTTACATATTTTCTATTATACATTTAAATTCCCTTGTCTTTTACTGCCTCTTTCTGAGTTATTTTCTTGTGGTTTTCCCGGGGATTACAATTACCATCTATAACCGTCTAGTTCAGTTTGATAACAATTTAAATAGTATACCAAAACTTTGTTTGTGAAAAGATCTGTCTCCTCCATTTGTGCTGATTTGTCATTCAAATTACATTTTATACATTGCATGATCATCAACATAGATTTATAATGATTGCTTTCTAAAACTGTCTTTAAAAATCAAGAAGGAGAAGAAAAGAGCTACATAAAAATACATTTATACTGTCTTTTATGTTATGTGGTCATCTTATCCATGTTGTGTAGAGTTGAGTTACTGTCTAGTGTCTGTCATTTAGGCCTGAAGAACTTCCTTTAGTATTTCTTGTGAGACATGTCTGCTAGCAGTGAATTCTCTGTTTTTGTTTATGTGGGAGTGTCTTAATTTCTCCATTTTTGAGGGACAGTTTTGTAGGATTTAGAAGTTCTTGGTTGGCAGTTTATTTTTCTTTGAGCACTGCTTGGAGCATGGCCTCCATGGTTTATGATAAGAAATTAGCTGTTATTCTTTTTAAGGATCCGCTGTATGTGATGAGTCACTTCTCTTTGCTCTCAGAGTTCTCCTTTTGTCTTTGGCTTTTGACAATTTGAATATGATATGTCTAGGGGTAAAGCTCTTCAAAGCTTCAGGTCTTTCTTGATTGGAGCTATTGAGCTTGCGTGTACAATAATGCTTCTCATCAAATTTGGGAAGTTTTTAGCCATTCTTTTTTTCAAACATTCTTTACCCATTACTCTCCCCGCCACTGGGACTCCTGTTTTGCATATGTTGGCACTCTTGATGGTACCTCTTAGGTCTGTTCATATTTATTCTTTTATTTTTCCTTTCTGTTTCTCAAGCTGGATTATCTCAGCTGACCCATCTTTAAATCTGATGATTTTTTTTTTCTTTCACCGCTGGACTCTGCTGTTGAGCTCCTTTAGTGAATTTTAAATTTCAGTTGTTTAGTTTAAAATTCCAAAATTTCTATTTGGTTACTTTTTATAATTTTTCTATTTGTTGATATTCTCTATTTAGTGGAATGTCATTCTCATACTTTTAGTTTGTTAGACAATGGTGTGCTTTAGTTCTTTGAATATACTTAGAATAACTAATTTTTTCTTTTTTAAATTGAAGCATAGTTGATTTACAGTGTTTCAGATGTATAGCAAAGTGATTCAGTTTATATATACGTAAAGAATATGTATACACACATATATATTATTTTTCAGATTATTTTTCATTACAGTCTATTATAAGATATTGAATATAGTTCCCTGCGCTATATAGTAGGTCCTTGTGGTTTATCTGTTTTATATATAGTAGTATGTTAATCCCTAATTCTCAGTTTATCTCTTCCCTGAAATAACTAATTTAAAGTCATTGTCTAGTAAGTATAGTGTTTGGGCTTCCCTGGGGATGATTTCAATTAATAGCTCTTTTCCTACGTATGAGTCATACCTTTTTTTTTTATTTTATTTTTATTTTTGTCTTTTCTCCTTTTATGGCCACACCTGCCATATGGAGGTTCCCAGGCTAGGGGTCTAATTGGAGCTGGAGCTGCCAGCCTTCGCCACAGCCACTGCAACTCGGGATCCGAGCCACGTCTGCAACCTACACCACAGCTCATGGCAACGCCGGATCCGTAACCCACTGAGCAAGGCCTCATGCAACCTCATGATTCCTAGTTGGATTCGTTAACCACTGAGACACGACGAGAACTCCATGAGTCATACTTTTGTTTTTTGCATGCCTTATGATTATTTGTTGAAAACTAGTTATTTTAGTTATTTTTTTAATGGCCACACCCACGACATATGGAAGTTCCCAGGCCAGAGATTGAACCTGAGCCTCAGATGCAACAGGTGCGTCAACGCAGCCTTTGTTAACCCAGTGCGCCGGGCTGGGGATTGAACCTGCACCTCCCCAGTGACCTGAGCCACTGCAGTCAGGTTCTTAACCCACTTGGCCACAGTGGGAACTCTGAAAACAAAACATTTTAAATAATGTGGATGCCCTTGAAACTGGATATTCATTGCTCCCAGAGTTTGTTATATTGCAGTTGTCTATTTAGTGTTGTTTCTCAACCAATTCATTTTTTTTTTTTTTTGTTATGTGTACCCACTGAAGTCTCTGCTTTGTTAGCTTAGTGATCAGCTAATGATTAGATGGAAACTTAAAATACCTAGAACCAGAAGTCTCCCATTCTTTGCCAAGGGGCTCTGTGTACCTGTTGGGGTGTGCCTTCAGTACTCGGGCAGTTTACACCTACACATCAGACTTCACTTCCTGCTAACAGAGAGCCTCAAGGTTAGCCAGAGGGGGAACTTAGGGCTTTCTCAAGTCTTTGCCGCACATACCTACAGCTATGCATATGACCTTCTAGAGTCTCAGGAATATGTCCTAGTTTTTCAAAGCCCTCTGTGGACATGGCGATTCTCAGCTTTTCCTTTTCAGCTTTTTCGGTTAGCCTCTTGTTTTCCCCAGCTGCCTTGGGGTGCTGCTGTGTTAAATCATTGCCTTCATCAAGGTCTTCCTGGGGAAAGGCTGTTCACAATTCCTGAGTCCTAAGTCAGGTCAAATAAAGATAGCCTTGCAAGTGGGATCTTCCAGGTCAAGTAATGACAGTTGCCTGGAAATGGGGCTTTCGAAGAATCTCCAACCCCTCCTGCCTTTTCTGGTGACCGCTAGGCTCTGATTTTCAAAGTGATTGTTTCACAGGAGTTGTTGTTTTCAAGGTTGCTGTTGAGCTGGGGAGGAGAAAACAGGAATAAGGCAAGTTAAAAATGCCATGAAGCTTGCTGTTCTTACCTAAATTCATCAGTTTTTCATAATAAATGCTCCACAATTGCTGAAGCCTTTGGTTAATTTCCAGTATTCTTAAAAAGTTGATTCTGATCATCTGGCCAGAGTTCTTACTTTTGGAGGAAAATATTTTTGGAAGTCCTTACTCTGGCATTTTTACTGACATCGTTTTGGTACAAATTATTTAACCCATAGCTGAATACCAGAAATTAAAAAAGAGTTTATTACATAGGTTAATTTTTTGCTTTTTCTTTTTAGGCCCACACCTGGGCATATGGAAATTCCCAGACTAGGGGGTCAAGTCAGAGCTGCAGCTGCCAGCCTACACCACAGCCACAGCAATGTCAGATATGAGCCATGTCTGCAACCTACACTGCAGCTCACGGCAACACCAGATCCTTAACTCACTAGTGGGGCCAGGGATCAAACCCACATCCTCATGGATACTGGTTGGTTTCGTTACTGCTGAGCCAAAACAGAAACCCTGGTTCATTTTTTCTAAAGTATCATTTCTTCCCGCTTCTTTACAGCCTCACTCCTTTCTAATAAGTGTAACCTCTTAGTTTGGTTTGTGTTCTTTCAAACTGTATTCTGTTGATTTCATTTTTTTTTAAAGTTTAAAGTTTTATGGTCTACAAACAATAAGTGCTGGAGAGGGTGTGGAGAAAAAGGAACCCTATTACACTGCTGGTGGGAATGCAAATTGGTGCAGCCACTGTGGAAAACAGTATGGAGAGTCCTCAGAAAAACTCAAAATAGAGTTACCATTTGATCCAGCAATCCCACTCCTGGGCATCTATCCAGCAGAAACCATGACTCGAAAAGACACATGTACTCCAGTGTTCATTGCAGCACTCTATGCAATAGCCAGGTCATGGAAACAACCTAAATGCCCATCGACAGAAGAGTGGATAGGGAAGATATGGTACATACACACAATGGAATGTTACTTAGCCATTAAAAGGAACGAATTACCAACATTTATAGCAACATGGATGGACTTAGAAATTATCATGCGAAGTGAAACCAGTCAGACAATTAGACAGCAACACCCAGTGCTACCGCTTACATGTGGAAACTAAAAAGACACAATGAACTTTCTTACAGAACAGACAATGACTCACAGATGTTGGAAAACCTTGGTTTTTCAAATAAGACAATCTGGGGGGTGGGGAGATGCACTGGGGATTTGGGATACAAAATCTGTAAAATTGACTTGTGATGATTTATGTACACCTATAATTGAAATAAAATCCATTAAGAAAAAAAAAAGTATACATAAAAAGAAAAAAAATTTTATGGTCATGTCCACTGCATATGGAAGTTCCCAGGCCAGGGGTTGAATCCAAGCCACAGCTGCAACCTCTGCTGTAGCTCTGACAATACCAGATCCTTTAATCCATTGCACTGGGCTGGGAATCAAACCCACACACCTCCATAGCGACCTGATCTGCCACGGTCAGAATCTTAACCTACTGTTCCCTGACAGGTACTCCTGATTTCATTTTTAATATACACATGCATTTGTGCATTATATGAACTTTATGGGAGTTTTCTAAACATAACAATTAACAGTGAGTTTGTTTTGATTTTCAGCTTGACTTTTTTTCCTGTGTATCTGGGAGATCTGTCTTAGAGATGTATAACTGTTTGTGTGGAAATACCATAGGTTCCTTATGCTTTCATGATTGATGGACTTAGTTTTTGTTGGGCAAGAGAACTAGAAACAGTGTTACAATTCATCTCTTCATGTATGCCTCTTTATATATGAATATTTCTCTATGATAACTGGGTAGAAGCAAGTATGTACATTCAAGATATGGAAGCAATCTAAGTGTCCCAGCTGAATGGATAAAGAAGATATGGTGTATAAATATACAATGGAATATCACTCAGCCATAAACAAGACTGAAATTCTGCCTTTTGCACCAATATGGGTGGACCTAGAGAGTATTCATGCTTAGTGAAAGACGTCAAAGACAAACACTGTATAATATCACTTACATGTGGAATCTGAAAAATAAAACAAATAAATGGATATAACGAAACAGAAACAGACTCACAGATAATAGAGAACAAACTAGTGGTTACCATTGAGGAGAGAGAAACAGGGAAGGGGAAAGATAAGGCTAAGATTAAGAGGTACAAACTACTTTGAATGAAATAAGCTATAAGGACAGGGAAATATAGCCATTATTTTATAATAATTTTTATTTACTTATTTACTTATTTTGTCTTTTTGCCTTATCTAGGGCTGCACCCACGGCATATGGAGGTTCCCAGGCTAGGGGTCTAACAGGAGCTGTATCTCCCGGCCTTCGCCACAGCCACAGCAACGTGGGATCCGAGCCGCTTCTGCAACCTACACCACAGCTCACGGCAACGCCGGATCCTTAACCCACTGAGCAAGGCCAGGGATCGAACCCGCAACCTCATGGTTCCTAGTCGGATTCGTTAACCATTGAGCCACGACAGGAACTCCAATTTTATAATAATTTTAAATGGAGTTTAATCTACAAAATTGTTGAATCATTGTTGTACACCTGAAACTAATACTGTAAATAATTAAAAAATAAAGTATATGCATTTAAAAAATCTAATACTTTAAAATTGTCTTTCAAAAAGCCTAAACCAGTTTATATCCCCAGTAATAGCATGTGAGAGTAATCCTTTTACCAGACCATCACCAATACTAGGTATGCTCAGTCTTACACATTTTTGAAAGTTTGCACAAAAATATCTTGTTGATCTTTTTAAGTTTACGTTTAAATTACATTTGGTAGGTCAGCACCATTGCTGCCATCGTAAGTAATAATTTTAATCCTTTTATTTTTCCTTTTCAGGGAATGGCATTTACATTACAGGAACGACAAATGCTAGGTCTTCAAGGACTTCTCCCTCCCAAAATAGAGACACAAGATATTCAAGCCTTACGATTCCATAGAAACGTGAAGAAGTTGAATGGCCCTTTGGAAAAGTAAGAGTTCACTAGGTGTTTAGTTTGGGGTTTTTTTGTTTTTTTTTAAGGGCCGCTCCCAGGGCACATGGAGGTTCCCAGGCTTAGGGTTTGAATTAGAGCTTTAGCCGCTGGCCTACACTGCAGCCTAGGGCAACACTAGATTCTTAACCCACTGAGCCACATCCTCGTGGAACCCTTATCCTCGTGGACACTATGTTGGGTTCTTAACCTGCAGAGTCACAACGGGAACTCCAGAAATCAATTTTTTATGACTAAAATCACAGAATAGAATGTTAGAAGCAGAGACATCATCTAATTTTTACCCATTCTATTTAACAACTTTTATTGACTGCCTACTTTTTGTGTGCCATTGCTAGCCACTGAGGATATAAAATGGATAATAAATAGGGTGACCATATAATATATCATCCAGTTCAGCACACTTTGAGAAGTAAAAAAGTAATGGAAGCTGTCTCAGGCAAACTAGAATGTATGGCCTTCCCAGTAATTAACAGCCTGCCTAGATTCTAGGAGCTCGTCAGTAGTTACATTATGACTCTCGCTGTACTCTGAGTTACAGTGTGCAGAAAAGTGAGAGAAAAGGTCATGCAGAATACATTCTGAAATCATGAAGAGTGGCACCAGGCCCAGCTTGGGGAATCAGTTCCTGGAAGAAGTGATGCCTGAACTGAATTTGAAACAGTATGTTACAGGGGAGCAGGCAAAATGAGAGAGAAGGGCGGGGTCTTCTGGGTAGAGGGATCAGTCTGACTGTAGGATTAAAAGATGTTCATTGGCTTTGTAAAATATTGGGGATTATTGGATAGTGGTTACTAGTGAGAGTGGTTTCTTTGACATTATGGGGCAAAAGGGAGATTGCAGTAGATTGACATGAATGAAAGGGGAGGTAAATGCACCAAGAGTTTAGGTAAGGGGGGCGGGGGGAGACATTGAACAGTAAGTGAAGCAGGACTTGGGTTTAAGGGGTATATTCCAGACTGGAAGGAAATTGAGTGCACTCACAGCTGTGAGGAATGTTCCCAGGAGAAACGATAATTGATCTTGAAGAAAGAAAAGGGCATATGGTCAAATGCAGAGGTACAGAGGCTGGCCTTGAACAAGAAAAAAAAAGAACAGCTCATTCTCTGAGGCAAGAGCAAAGATAAATACAGATATAAATAAAGGTAAACTATACAGGTGATGGAGCAGAGGTTGTAAGATCTCATCACACAAGATCAACTGATGACGTTGATTTTCTTTATGCTATAGAATGTGAAGGTGGTAGCTAAGATTTAGAAAGGCTAAGGTTGAATAGAGTTGGTAGAGGAGAGTGATAAATGTTTAGAAGAGGTATTTAGCCATAAGATGAAGAAGGACAGGTTAAAGGGATGAAAGTAGGCCCTGAGAACATTGTGGCATGATCTTATTTGTACTGATGCTGTTCTGCACAGCAGTGCTATTTTTCCACAGGAAAGGTGAAATGTACCATTGATTCAGTTTGCTGGGCTGGCAGAGATGCTACTTCAGTTCATTCAGCTGATTTTGTTCAGGGCTCTTATGTGCTAGGCATTGTTCTAAACTCTGGAACTACAAAAATGAAAACTTCCAGCCTTGCTTTGATGGAGTTTGAGGACGGAAAAGGCAGACACGGTGGAAGGGCAGTGCAGTAATCAAGCTATACAGGTGTTCCTAAATGGTAACAGTGGTGAGGGATTTGTTCAGAGAGACTTGATCATAGGATCCCAGATGGGGAAGACGAGGAGTCAGAAAGATGCTAATAGAATGGGAGAAAAGGAAGAACTCAAGGACCTAGAGACACCTGGAGAACTGTGAGGTGGTTGTATAGCCAGTCAAAGGGTAGAGGATTGTGATCAGAGAGTGAAATAATGGCCAGATTTTTGAGCTGTAAGAATCCTAGGTGAGGACAAGGTCCAGTGTGATGACATGAAGGAGAGAGTAAAAGTGATGAGTAAAAGTGATGACATGAAGAAGGTCTAGGAATTGCACACCTTCCCTCTGTCATTGGCCTGATAGGTCATCTGTTCTTTCCTTAACATTCTGCTATTTCACAAACCTATGAAGTCTTAATAACCCAGCTGTTAGTTTTCTTTCCTATATTGAGGCGATTTTTCCTTTCCTTTAATTTCTACCTGTGATATTTCTGCCTGTGGTAGCCATGTAGAAAATATTATTCCTCTTCTAAATTAATCACTTTTCCTTATTTAGTCACCAAATATTTGTGCACCAGTTAAATTCCACATACTTCGCTAGTTCTTAGAAACAGAGAAGTATTATAAGGTGTTAGTCTCTAACTCACTATCACAGAGGGAAGGCAAAGTTGAGAACTGGAGTGAGAGTTACAGAAGAGGGAGTAGTAGGACGTCATGGGCCGGGAAAACAGGAAAACCTAAGTGTGTATATGTGTGGTGGGGGAGGGAAATGGACAGAAAAGGAGCCCAGAGAGTGTGACACCTGAGCTGCATTCAGGGAGCAGGAGTAGAGGACTGTGCCTGGACAGAGGGCGTTGCAGACAAAGGGCACATCATCATAGGTAGTGACTCTGAGGTAAGAGTTGTACTGCATTTGTAAATCAGTTGAGTATGAAGTGAGGTAAGTATGAAGATGAGGCTGGAAAGAAGGCAGCGAGGTCTAGTTAACTATTTTAGGAGCTTTAAACTGGCATCTGGAAGCCATTCAAGGAGAATAGAAATGAACGGAGGTGTGTTTTTAAGAGAAGAATAGATTGGAAGAGGGGAACAAAATTGTATGTGTTAAGACTAGTTAGAAAGTTATTGAGCTGGCCCATGTGAGAAGTGATGGTGGCTTGGACTGGGTGGGGATGGAGGGAGGAAACAAATAATTGAAAGATGTTTAGCAGGTAGGCTTTGTAGGACTTGTTGATTTATTAGATCGGGGCGGGGTAGGGTGGCAGAGGAAGAAATCAAGAATGGACTCTGGGTGGATTCCCATTTGGTCACATGATAACAGGAGGAGAAACAAATGTGGGAAATAGACCGTCAATTTTAGACATCTTTAAATGAAGATGATTACTGGTTTTTCAGGCCAACATATCCCTAATTTTCTAAACTATTCTTTAAAAGCTATTATCTGTATATTTATATGAACTGACCATTCCTCCTTTGTGCTACCTCTGTACTCTGTATAGACCTTAAAATGCCTGTAAGCCTCCTGCGTTATAAACTCCAAGAGGACAGGGGTCACTTCTTATATCCCTGGAATTCAGAATAGTGCCTAGCACATAATATTTAGTATTTGAATGAATGCCATTTTATTTTGTTTTCTTATTTTTGTTGTCGGTCACCTTGAAGATTAGCTCCTTGAGGTTGGGGGCCTTGGGGTAATTTTTGCATTTCCAGTGCCCTAATCAAAGCTTGACTGATAGTAACGGCTCAGTTAATGTTAGCTGCTGCTTCTGTTATTATTATTTTCATCATCATCATCTATCATTTAAATACTTTTTTTTTTTTTGGTCTTTTGAGAGCCACACCCATGGAATATGAAAGTTCCCAGGCTCAGGGTCGAATTGAAGCTTAAGCTGCCGGCCTCCACCACAGCCACAGCCAAGCCACAGCCATGTGGGATCTAAGCCACGTCCACGACCTAGACCATAGCTCATAGCAACGCTGGATCCTTAATCCACTGAGTGAAGCCAGGGATCAAATCCACATCCTTATGGATACTAGTCAGGTTCATTAACACTGAGTCTTGATGGGAACTCCCATAACTACATTTTTATATTTTTGTTAATTTTTAGTTCTAGGTGTTACATAATGATAATGTAGGGTTTTGTTTTCCAGGGGGAGGGAGTCCTCAGTTTCAGAGATTTTTTTTTTTTTGCCTTTTTAGGGCCACACCCACAGCATATGGATGTTCCCAGGCTAGGGGTCCAATTGGAGCTTTGGCCACCGGCCTACACCACAGCCCTAGCTACCTGGGATCTGAGCTGCATCTGCGACCTACACCACAGCTCATGGCAACGCCGGATCCTTAACCCACTGAGTGAGTCCAGGGATCAAACCCATGCCCTCATGGATGCTAGTCGGGTTCGTTAACCACCGAGCCACGACGGGAACTCCCGAGATTTTTATTTACTGTCAAAGGCCACTAAAATCTTCAATGTAATGCTGACTGGTGTAGATGTTATTTACTGTGCTTAATTTCAGATACATCTATATAATGGGAATTCAAGAAAGAAACGAGAAGTTGTTTTACAGAATACTGCAAGATGATATTGAAACACTAATGCCAATTGTATATACACCAACAGTTGGTCTTGCCTGCTCCCAGTATGGACACATCTTTAGAAGACCTAAGTAAGGCTTATTTTAAAAAATATATTTGCAAATGACTATTGCGTAGGAAAAAAATCACTTCATAGTACCTATTACATTTCTGTTTTATGTGTTGCAGTCTAACCACATAAATCACCTCATAAAAGCTTAATTTGGACAAAAAGGGATTAATAAAAATCTAACATTTTCATATCTTTTATGGAAATAGCATCATCCATTCCTAACCTTCTTTGAGTTATTTTGATTATTAGAGGAATTGTGCATTTTTGTGCCAAAAAAAGGTATTCTTAATTCTGGTGGCATATCATATTTTCCAGAATAATCATAACACTTTCTGATAATCTGGCCAAATAAGGTTCTTAATTTTTATCAGCTTTAATTTCTGTTTTTTGTTCTTTTTTATGAACTTACAGAAATTTTAATTTCAAAGAGTTCCAAGCACCTCCAGATATTTTAAGTGGAAAGAGTACTGCAGTGAGCATTGGCCGACATCTCTGAATAAGTAACTTTATCTCCCCGAATCTGTTTAATCGTAAAGTAGGGATACCAGTACCTTTCAAAGATCTGCTGAGAAGGTCACATGAGGAAACTGATGTGGCGGTCCTTTGTAAACTTATAAGCATTGTATAATTGCCATTTTTACTTAGAGTTTTCTTGTCTTGTTGCTCTAACCTGTTGTCATTTTCCACAATCCTTATAGCTTTCCCGTGTTTTGCTTACATACTGATTCAAAAGTAGAAGTTTAAACACTGTGTGATAGCATTTCTCTTCAGTCTCCTCTCATCTAGTCTAGTGGCTTTCAAACTTTAATGTGCATATGACACATCTGTGGGACTTACTTAAAATATTGATCCTTGCCAACTTTCCTCTCCTTCCTATTCCCAAGATTCTGATGAAAAAGAGAAAGGTCTGGAGGTCCGGATTTTAATGAACACCGTCGGTGATGGTGTTGCAGGTATTCCCCTGAACACATTTTAAGAACACTGTCTGTTCTATCCTGTGTGCTCCCATCAGTTAATGTGTGTAAACATTTCTGTGATACAACCCAGCTATTCAGCTCTCTTATAGTTTCATTTTTACTTAGAGTTGTGTTTCTCAGTTCAGATTAAAGGAAAAAGGGAAACAAGAAGATACTGATGCCTGGGCCCCAACCACAGAGACTGATTCAGTTAGTCTAGAGTTGAGCCCATGTATTGCTATTTCATAAAGGCTCCTGGTGTGATTCTGATGTGCAGAGTTGAGAACTCTTGTAAAATGTAAAGAGATTTTGGATGACAGCAGATACCGTGTATCATTTTTGCAGTAGCAGTGGTTTTTTGTCTGTCTTGTTTTTCACATAGAAGATGGAAAGCCTTGGTTAGTTGATCT
Organism: Catagonus wagneri; assembly: GCA_004024745.2. Classification (NCBI taxonomy): domain Eukaryota; kingdom Metazoa; phylum Chordata; class Mammalia; order Artiodactyla; family Tayassuidae; genus Catagonus; species Catagonus wagneri. The sequence goes on along the minus strand of PVHT020000283.1, from coordinate 3,673,684 downwards.
GAACTCCAGATCAGTTCAATCGGAGCCTCTGGGGCTAGGACCCTGGCATTTTTAAAAACCTCATCAGATGATTCTGTTGTGCAGCTGTGGTTGAGAAACCGTTTAAACTGATTTGAGATGGGATAGTAATGCCAAAGTTAAGATATCAGTGAGAAAGTGAAATATTAAGAATCAGTTTGAAGGCACTGAGGGCCTGCCTGTCGGCCCTCATCTCTACCTGACCTGTTTCCTAGAACCTGTTTCTTTCTTCCCTCTCTTCTTTCCTTCCTCTAGTCCTTTTTTGAAATCTGAATTATCTCAATTGGATAACAATATACTGTGTTTAATATAACTTTTCATTTTTTTCTAGCACTACAAGGATGTATTTTTATGTGAAGTCACTATAGTTTTCTTCTCTCCCTACCTGCTCCTTCAGATTTCAGATTTTCAGTGTCAGTGAGTTTTAACAGTAGTTTACTTAGCCTTATCATGCTTTCTTGCATTGGTTGTTTATCTTTATATTTCTTTTTTCTGGAGGTATATTGAGTTTATTTGAGCAAGAGATGTGGATACATTTCTTCTTGGGTAAAATGATCACATCATTTAGTAATAATCTTTGTTGCAGCTACTATGTGAGCAGTGTTTGAAGTGGTTGAAAATATTTGAATATTTGAAAATAAACCAGTGTGATTTAGCTAAATCTGCTTGGAAATTACAGTCTTTGTTTTATTAAAGTATCTAAGTATTCCAGTTATGAACAAAAACTTAGAAAAAAACAAAAACTGTTGTGAAATGCAAAGGTGTTTTTGTTCTGTTGCAGGGGATTATTTATTTCAATCTCAGACAGAGGTCATGTTAGATCAATTGTGGATAACTGGCCAGAAAATCATGTTAAGGTACTAAGAGCACAACCTTCCTTTCACAATGTTTTTTCTTTCTATGTAGTTACCTCTAAATTACCAAGAATAGTTTTTTCATTGTTGCTCTGATTTATTTTGTACTTAACATACATGCAGGTTTAGTGCTCTGAGGAAATGGTGAGAGTAATAATCACAAAATGAGTTTCTTATATAGAGTTTGACCTGGAAAGCAATTGGAGCTAGTAAGGTGAGCATGCTCACTTTAGTACCACTGGTATCTCCTGCCTCCTCTATATTCCTTTTCTATTTCAGTTAATATTCTAGGAGTACCCATTGTGGCACAGCAGAAACGAATGTGACTAGTGTCCATGAGAATACTGGTTCGATCCCTGGCCTCGCTTATTGGGTCACGGATCCGGCATTGCCGTGAGCTGTGGTGTAGGTCACAGACACAGCTTGGATCCCACATTGCTGTGGCTGTGGCATAGGCCAGCTGCTGTAGCACTGATTTGACCCCTAGCCTGGGAACTTCCATATGCCGCAGGTGCAGCCCTAAAAAGCAAAAAATAATAACAATATTATTCTAGGTAAAAAAATACATTAAAATGCTGTAAAGGGAGTTCCCTTCGTGGCTCAGTGGTTAACGAATCCGACTAAGAACCATGAGGTTGCGGGTTCGATCCCTGGCCTTGCTCAGTGGGTTAAGGATCTGGCGTTGCCGTGAGCTGTGGTGTAGGTTGCAGATGCGGCTCGGATCCCGCGTTGCTGTGGCTGTGGCGAAGGCCCGGAGCTACAGCTCCTGTTAGACCCCTAGCCTGGGAACCTCCATATGCCGCAGGTGCAGCTCTAGATAAAGGCAAAAAGACAAAAAAAAAAAAAAAAAATGCTGTAAAAATTTTTTTCTGGGGGGGCGATGGAATGGATTTATTATGTCTTTTTCTTCTAAGTATAAAATCAGTTTAGATCCTTAAGCAAAGTATAAAAACTCAGCATTTCAGATGCTTATAAATAGATGTAAACATTTGTTAATCTGGCTTTCTTTCATAAAACAAAAACTAATGACTTATTTAGGCTTTAGTGTTTATTATAGGCACTAATTTTACTTGCCTTTATTACGTCTTCCTCAACAAAATAGTCTGATGAATTACCATTAGTTCTAATAATCTAGAAAAAAATTTGTCAGATAATTAAATTCACAGTATCCTCTTAAAACCTTGTACATAGGTATATTTTTTATTCTAGGTATTTTTCTCACCATTGCTTAGTTTTTTCTTCTTTGGGTTCAGTTATTATTTGGAGTAGTATGTTATTTGTAAACTCTGTTTTTCTCTGAGGGTTAATTTCTATCAGAAGTTTATTCATCTCTCCCCTTTTTAGTCATTGTGAACATAATTAAGTTGATCTTCTAGTCAGAAGCATTCTATTCCTAAACCAAAGACAGCGGGAAATCAAATCTAATTAATTCTCCTTTTTATATCTAGATTCTAGAAATCTTAGAATTTTAAGTATTCTTCATGGATTTCCTTTGAAAGTCAGTTAGACAATTTTAAACATGAGTATAATTTGCGAAGGGAGTCTTTGAGGTTTTTTGTTTTTCCTAGTAGCTTTTCCGAGATTTAATTCACAAACAGTACAATTCATACCTGCTTAAAATGTAAATTAAATTAATTTGTAGTATATTCAGAGTTGTGCAACCATCATAAAATCTGGAACATTTTCATCATGGCTCCCTCATCCCCACCCCACCACAAAAGCCCTGTACCCCTAGGAGTCACTCCTCTCTACCCCTAAACAACCACTAATTTACTTTCTTTCTCTGTAGATTTTCGTATTCATGTGAATGGAATAATATAATACGTGCTATTTTGTGATGAAGATAATTTTTAAATGCTTTTCTTTAGTGCTCCATTTTGGACAACTTTTAATTTCTGTATATTTTTGTGATTAAGGCTGTTGTGGTGACTGATGGAGAGAGAATTCTGGGTCTTGGAGATCTGGGTGTCTATGGAATGGGAATCCCAGTAGGAAAACTATGTTTGTATACAGCTTGTGCAGGAATACGGCCTGATAGATGCCTGCCTGTGTGTATTGATGTAGGAACTGATAATCCAGTGAGTAAAATCATTTTCCCCCTTTGATCCTTCTTCTATATTGAAACAATGCTTTTATTATATTCTTCTTTTGAAGATAATATAAGAAAAAAATCTGTGATTAGATGTTAGCCTTTGTCTTAAACTTCTTGTAATATTTGTACAAATAATAATAAATTAAACCTGTTAAAAGTTGTTTAAGGAGTTCCTGTCGTGGTGCAGCAGAAGCAAATCTGACTAGGAACCATGAGGTTGTGGGTTTGATCGCTGGCCTTGCTCAGTGGGTTAAGGATCTGGCGTTGTTGTGAGCTGTGGTGTAGGTCGCAGACGCGGCTCGGATTCCATGTTGCTGTGGCTGTGGCGAAGGCCGGCAGCTCTGGCTCCTATTGGACCCCTAGCTTGTGAACCTCCATATGCCACGAGTGTTTCCCTAAAAAGCAAGAAAAAAGAAGTTTTTTTAGAAGGGCAATAAAGTTTTAAAACTTAGCAATTTTTTATTTTACAGTTTTTGTTTTGTAGAATATGTTTAAACTGATTATGTAACACAGTTTTTGCATTTGGTCTGTTTTATAGGCACTCTTAAAAGACCCATTTTACATGGGTCTATATCAGAAAAGAGATCGATCACAGCGTTATGATGATCTAATTGATGAATTTATGAAGGCCATTACTGACAGGTATTTTTAAAAATTTGAATATACGAAAGTATCCTTAATTTTTTTTTTAAAGAAGAACCACAAGAGTTCCCACTGTGGCACAGTGGGTTAAGAATCCAACTGCAGTGGCTTGGGTTGCTGCAGAGGTGCAGGTTCAGTCCTTGGCCTGGCACAGTGGGCTGAAGGATCTGGCATTGCTGCAGCTGTGGCTCAGATTCAGTCTCTGGCCTGGGAACTTCCTTCCACATGCCACAGGTTCTTTTTAAAAAAATAAAAAAGAACCACTTTTATTTTCCTTTATCTCTTGTGAATATAGGTAAAAGATTATATTTTTGAGAACTTCGGTTCTTTCCTTCTTGATTAGATGTGTTGATATGGGGTCATACTCTCTGCCTTGCTTTCCCAAGTTACCTGACATCTTGAGCACACTAAAATCTTGAAGTCTGCACCTGCTGCTTTTCAAGTACCCTCACTGTGTGGTTCTTTCACCCCTAGCATACACGCACGCTCCACCATTCCAAAGAAATTCTTGTGCAGCTTCTGTGATTTAAATTTGCTGACTGGAGTTCCTATTGTGGCTCAGTGGGTAATGAATCCAACTAGGAACCATGAGGTTGTGGGTTCGATCCCTGGCCTTGCTCAGTGGGTTAACGATCCTGCATTGCCGTGAGCTGTGGTGTAGGTTGCAGACGCAGCTTGGATCTGGTGTTGCTGTGGCTCTGGCGTAGGCTGGTGGCTACAGCTTAGACCCCTAGCCTAGGAACCTCCATATGCCATGAGTGTGACCCTAGAAAAGGCAAAAAGACAAAAATAAAAATAAAAAATAAATCTGCTGACTATTTGGTCTTCGTCTCTCTCCTCCTCTCTGCAGCATCTAACCAGGTTTTTCACTCCTACACCCTTGAAATTCTCTCTTCTCTTGACCACTAAAAGACCTCCTAACTTTGTCTTTCTCCCACCTTTTTTCTTTCCTTTGTCATCTCCACTGGTTCTTCTTGCTCTCTCATATTAAATGTGGGTGTATCTCTTCTCTTTGAGCTGTGTAAGCTATGACCTTTATGCATGTGAGTCCAAAGTCCATGAACACCTGTCTCTGTTGTCCCACCTCCCTCTGAGGCTTGCACTTCCAACAGCTGGAATCTTCCATCCAGACACTTTTGCTGCCCCTTTATATTCATGTGCAAAACTTACCTTTCTAAATTGCCCACCTTTTATAAATTAATTGCATTACTATTCACCCTATTGCCAAACCAATGATCTTGGTCTAATATTTGACTCTCCATCAGCCCTGCAATGTCACTCAATCCTCAAATCCAGTTGTTACTACCTCTTAAATACCTCAGAAATATATCTTCTCTTTTCCACCTCCACAGGCTTTCTGCATATCCTCATCTCTTTTTTGGATTAAAATCTTCCTCTAGCTTTTCCCCTGTGCATTTCTTCTCTACCATTTTAGTCTTTTAAAATTGTGCACTTCGTTATATCATTCTTTTGCTTGAAATCTATCAGCGGTTTCTTACTGCCATAGGGTAAAGTCCAAATTCTTTATGATCTAGCCTGCCCTACCTTTTAGATTACTGGTACCTGGAAGACACTAAAAAATTAACTCTTTTTCAGCGTAAGAGTTGACATATCTAAAAATAAACTTTGGGGAGTTCCCACTGTGTCTCAGTGGGTTACAAACCCGAGTGGTATCATGAGGATGCAGGTTTGATCCCTGGCCTCGCTCAGTGGGTTAAGGATCTGGCATTCCTGTGAGCTGTGGTATAGGTTGCAGACTTGGCTCTGATCCTGCATTGCCTGTTGCGGTGTAGGCCAGCAGCTGCACTTCCAATTCCACCTCCTAGCCTGAGGCCCTAAAAAGCAATAAATAAAAACTTTTCATCATCCTAGAACTTTGCCCCACCCCCCAATTCCCTGCCTTGGACAATCAGCATCTTCTTAGTTATCCAGGTTGCTTTTCATTTTAATATTTCCCTCACTTCTCAGGTGATCCTTATCAAGTTCTATTCATTTTTTTTTTTTTTTTTTTGACCCTGCCCATGACATGCAGAAGTTCTTGGGCCAGGGATCAAACCCACGTCATAGCAGCAACCCAAGCCACTGCAGTGATGCTGGATCTTTAACCTGCTACATCACAAGAGAACTCCTGTTTGCTCCTTCTAATATCTCATAATTGTTCCTTTCACTTCTGTGGCTTCGGATCTTCTTGTCCTCATCTCATAGTAGCTTCCTGGCTGTCCTTCCTGTCTTTCTCATCTCTCCCCACGTTGGTGTGTGCTCACATCACTAGGAGGTTTATCCTTCCCAAAGGGCATCGTAGATGAATTCTTCCTTTCTGTAGCCTCGGTGATTCTACATTGGCTACAGAATAAAGTCCCCATTCCATAATTTTGCATTTAAGATTCTCCCTTATCTGGCTCCAAGCTATCTTTACCAACTTCTCACTTATACTTTCATATAAACCTTGAAATATATAGCCAGACTGTTGATGAATCAGGGTTAGCAAGATACATCTTGTTTTTCTTCCTACTGCTTTATTTGTTGTTCTTTCAGGGACCAAGTAAAGTCCCACTTCCTTTTCAAGTCTTCCCTTACTCCATCTCACCAAGAGGACTGGCGTTTTTCTGAATGCCAGTGAACTCATACAGCAGTTATTTTTTAACCTCTTATTTAATATATACTGTCCTGTGTTGCTGATTAACTACGAGTGTAATGAAAATATATCATTTCATATCAAATATATACTTTCTGAGACTCAGAGATAAAATCTCTTTCTTTTCAGGAAGCTGTTTTTGCATATGTATGCTGGGCACCCTCTTAGGCATTTGGAAATTGTTTATACAGTAATATCCTGTAGGTCCGTCATGGTGGTCCATCATGGTGCTCCATTTATTTTAAACATCTCATAAATTTTTCTGAATAAATAATACATTTTTCTACATTTTGAGTCTAGTCTTTCACAGACTCCAAAAATTGCCAGATGGCTTTAAATGAACTTAGTACATTATTTTTTAAATGTAATTATAAGGAATATTAGACAGAAAATCCATTTAAAAGTTGTATTTTCAACACAACCATTATGGGTTTTGCTGTTTTTAGATATGGACAGAACACACTTATTCAGTTTGAAGACTTTGGAAATCATAATGCATTCAGGTTCTTGAGAAAATACCGAGAAAAATATTGTACCTTCAATGATGATATTCAAGGTAAAGCAAAACGAAAAACTTTAGGGTTTTGTTTGCTATTTAAAAAAATTTTTTTTAACATGCCCATTTTTTACTTTAACATTTTTTATTTTTCTTGTAGGTACAGCTGCAGTAGCTCTAGCTGGTCTGCTTGCAGCCCAAAAAGTTATTGGCAAATTGATCTCAGAACACAAAATCTTATTTCTTGGAGCAGGAGAGGTCAGTTTTTGTAAGCTTCTAGGATTTAAAACCAACACTCTCCTTGGGAATTGGAAAATGGGATATAATGAATTTATAGTTTGGTAGAGATAAATTCAAGGTCTCTGGGAAGTAGGTAATTTAAAATATGTTTGGAAAGAATATCAAAAGAATCAAGTTTTGTATGCTTTGTAAGGGAAGAATAGACTATATATTCTTCATAACACGTAATTATCATAAAAAGTAATTTAGCGTTGCATCATACTCTAGTCTTTGTTTTTGAAATGCATGTTTTATTGGACAGGCTGCTCTTGGAATTGCAAATCTTATAGTTATGGCTATGGTAGAAAATGGCCTTTCAGAAGAAGAAGCTCAAAAGAAAATTTGGATGGTTGACAAGTTTGGTTTATTATTTAAGGTAAGTTATTTAAAAATTTGAAGAAGCATGGGAGTTCCCTTTGTGGTTCAGCGGCTGACGAACCTAACTAGTATCCATGAGGATGCAGGTGCGATCCCTGGCCTCACTTAGTGCGTTAAGGATCTGATGTTGCCGTGAGCTGTGGTGTAGGTCACAGACATGACTTTGATCCTGCATTGCTGTAGCTGTGGCATAGACAGGCAGCTGTAGCTCTGATTCGACCCCTAGCCTGGGAACTTCCATATGCCGTGGGTGCAGCCCTAAAAAGCAAAAAATAAAACAAAACAAAAAACTTGAAGCAAAAGAATGTTGTTATAATGATAATTTTATTTTTTTTCATATTCAAATCACAATTCTATGTTGACACCAGACTTTTACTTTGTTCTCTGACTCTTGACCTCTCTAAAACCTAGGGTTTTTAATGGGAACTCAGACATTTCTAATGATATTGTTAGCAGAAATTCTTTAACCCTTTAGAGATCATAATCCCTGAAGCAATCTAATAGAAACCTATGGCCCTTTTCCCCAGAAAAAGGACACATATTCCTAAAGTCCATTTATGGATAACAAAAGAGTATCTGTCCCAGATCAACTTGGTATTCTTGGGACCTGCCTGTCTTCTTAGGATTGATTGCCATTCTTAGTAGCTTAAGAAATGACTTATATGGTGTAGCACACTGAAATGGAGCTAAACCATTTCATAGTTGAACCTGTCCAGTACACAGTGCCGTTGTATTTTTGCCATCTATAATCATATAGCAGTTACTTGTCATTTATGTCTTTGGAGCAAGCTTATGTCAGTGTATTTTGTTCCAACTGTTTTCTTCTTAATTACTACTGGTATTCTGTTAGTACAAAAAGTGAAATGAATAAATGAAAGTATGTGAATGAAAAACTTGAATGCTTAAATTACAATTTTTAAAAGTGGTTTAAACTGTACTATTGTGGTAAGACTTTATAAGTATAATCTCATTTTATCTCATGATCTTTTTTTAATCCCAAAAATCTTATCAAAAATTCTGTGAAATTTTACAAATGAAAAAGAGGTTTAAGAAGGTCAGGTCACTTTTCTAAGATCATCAGCTTACTGTAAATCCTGTGCTCTTAATCATTGGGCTGTGCTGCCTCCCAGAGCTGTATCTGCCGTACTTCCTTGTCTCCAGGATGCAAGGATAATAAGACATTGTACTTGGAAGACAGTTGGGGGGGAGATATATATATATACATATATATGTATATATATATTTTCTTACTAAAAAATCTCAGAGTTTTCCCTGAAATTCATTTGGTAATAAATCTGACAGACCTGAACTTACCTGGTAGCAAGACCAAAGAGGGTATTTCTAATCTTCACCTTTTGTACTTGGTGTGACTATTCATAATTTCTGTTCAGTTGTGGAGTGCTTATTGGGAGGGTGTTTATGGTAAGTCATTTCTAAAATATGAAATTCTAAGATGCAGCTAACCCAGATAAAGGATTGTAGGCCTTTGTGCCATATTGGATTTAGGAGGACTTCCCAGAGTAAATGAGTTTTTGATATGGATTAGGAAGTTTCTGGTTATACTGGAATTTTTTAAATTTTTTGTCTTTTTAGGACTGCACCTGTGGCATATGGAGGTTCCCAGGCTAGGAGTTGATTCAGAGCTGTAGTCACTGGCGTACACCACAGCCACAGCAACACTAGATCCAGGCTGTGTCTGCAACCTATACCATAGCTCACGGCAATGCCAGATCCTTACTCACTGAGCAAGACCAGGGATTGAACCTACATCCTCATGGATACTAGGCATATTCATTTCTGCTGATCCATGACGGGAACTCTGTTACATTGTAATTTAATTTGTGGGGTTTTTTTGTTTTTGTCTTTTTGCTTTTTAGGGCTTCACCTGCAGCATATGGAGGTTCCCAGACTAGGGGTCTAATCTGAGCTACAGCTGCCGGCCTGTGTAACAGCCACAGCAACGCAGGATCCGAGCTGCGTCTGCGACCTACACCACAGCTGACAGCAAAGCCGGATCCTTAACCCGCTGAGCGAGGCCAGGGAGTGAACCCACAGCATCATGGTTCCTAGTCGGATTTGTTTCCTCTGCACCACAGTGGAAAGTCCTAATTTGTGTTTTATATTTGGGCCTATAGGCAATATGAAAACAGAACTGGCAGACAGGGATTGAAAAGTAAATGACAATGAAAAGACATTCTTATTGTAGAGACAATACGTGATTTTTAATGATGTCTTTTCAACTAATCCTCAGTAAGTGTTTACTAAAAAACTGTTTTATCTAAAAATTCAGGGGCGGAAAGCTAAAATAGACAGTCATCAGGAACCGTTTGCTCATCCAGCCCCAGACAATATACCTGATACTTTTGAAGATGCAGTAAATATACTTAAGCCTTCAGCTATAATTGGTAAGTAAAGTTGTCAAATCATTCTGTTACTTCCTGTATACTGCCAGTCATAACGTCCATGAAGGATTACTAAACATGAAATGACAGATTTTACCTAGCTTTCAGCATATATGATGTTTTCTGTGATAGATTTTTTTAATTGAAGTATATTTGTGCAGTATTATACAAGTGACAGATGTGTAGTGATTCACAGTTTTTAAAGGTTACACTCCATTTATAGTTATAAAATATTGGCACAAAGTGTTGTATGTGATAGCTTTTAGGTACAATGTGTAAAGTTGTTAACAGATGTTGCCTGTACTTTTAACTTCTAGAAACTGTGTGATTGATCATGCTTTGCTTTTAGAGTTGGTATGACTGGTTGGCTCAAAACCTGAAAAAGACCAAAGTTATTTGACAGACTGTACCAAGAAAATCCTATGCAGAGTCAAAGATTTTCATTGGCAACAAAGCCGAAAGCTTTTGGTATGTTTTAACAGTCAGGCTTTGCATACCTGACATCAGACTAAGCAACATGGCATTAAGTTCACAGCAGAAAATGTAAAAGAGGGACTATTTTATTTCCTGTATAGCTGTAAGATTTGAATCTATTTTTCTTGTAATTTTACCAGTGTGTTGAAGAGCGCTATGAAATGTTAAACTGTTTTAAGTCACAGACAGTAAGTTTTTATGGTCAGGAAAAGGATGTCTTTATTAGCTTCTTCCTTGATTAGAACTCGTAATTTTTTACCAGTCAGACAATTAGACAGCAACACCCAATGATACCGCTTACATGTGGAAACTAAAAGACACAATGAACCTTCTTACAGAACAGACAATGACTCACAAACTTTGGAAAACCTTGGTTTTTCAAATAAGACAATCTGGGGGGTGGGGGGATGCACTGGGGGTTTGGGATACAAAATCTGTAAAATTGACTTGTGATGA
>PVHT020000283.1:3631697-3662858 GCA_004024745.2 Catagonus wagneri | reverse complement strand
TGCCTCGGGTGTGGCAAAAAAACAAAACAAAACAAAACAAAAAAAACAAAAACGACTGAGCATGGAAACCTAAGAATCTGTCCACTGACTCCGTACCTGGAAGGTCAAGGAAACAAAAAGGAAAAATGTTTGGCGTTCCCATTGTGGCTTAGTAGGTTAAGCACCCAGCATAGTCTCTGTGAGGATGCAGGTTCGATCTCTGGCCTCACTCAGTGGGTTAAGGATCTGGTGTTGGCATACATTGCAGCATAGACTGCAAATGCGGCTCAGATCTGGTGTTGCTGTGGCTGTGGTATAGGCCTCAGCTGCAGCTCTGATTCGATCCCTAACCCAGAAACTTCCATCTGCTGCAAGTATGGTCATTGAAAAAAAAAAAGGAAAGGAAAGATGTTTAATTCTTTTGGAACTCATGGATTCCAAAAAATATGTCCACATACCTCCACACGTGGAAACACTGAGTGGAAATGTTTACATAAGAAAAACAGGCACAGAGATGTTAAGTAACTTGCCCAAGGTTTGTGAATATTTCATAGAGCCAGGAGTGATAGAGCAGGCATCAACACTCTGGTTTCCAGATCAGTATTTTTCTCTATTACATAGCGGTTTATAAAACAGAATTTGAAATTATTTTGACTGTCAAATGTCTGTTCTCATTGGATGAACTGTATAAGCACTCAGCTGAGGCACTACACGGTCATCCCCAAATTCCTGCCACGGAGCAAGTATCCTTCCTCGTGCTCTGCCTCTGTACACTGCATACTTGGCACCTGTTACAGGTTTTCTGATTTCCTGTTTGTTGTTTTTCTCTCAACTGTAAGCTGTCTGCACCATATTCATTTTTACATCCTAATGGCCTAATAATATCTGAGATATTAGAGGGGCTTACTACAAGGTCATTAAGCTGCATTCAGTATCAAGAAATTGGATTGCTTTAGTCAAGATCTTTTATCCTTTCTGAACTCCTGTTATTTTATGATGAGTACCAGAGTTTAACTATTTAGTATTTGAGATACAAGTTTTTAATTTAAAAAACTTTTTAATTGTGAAATACAGATAACATAAAATTTGCCATCATAACCATTTATAAGTATACAGTAAGCTGGTGTTAGGTGAATTCAACCAATCTCCAGAACTCTTCACCTTATAAAACTGAAGCTCTGTGCCTGTTGGACAACAGCTACAGGATGGAGTTGGTCTTACACTCACAATTTACCATGTCCAGAGTAATATTTAAGTGAAAAAAATTTAGCATTTTTATTGTCTTTTTTTCAGATTTAAGACTGGAATTATCTCAGCAGTGCAAAACCTTATCTTTTAATGAGAGTTTACCCATGCTTTTGTTATGTCAAACATAGTGTAGAAATGCTATTGATGAGAATGCTGTATTTTACCTATAATGAAATTGTTTTTTCCCCACCTTATCTATTATAGGAGTTGCAGGAGCTGGTCGACTTTTTACTCATAATGTAATCAAAGCCATGGCTGATATCAATGAAAGGCCTATAATATTTGCATTAAGTAATCCTACAGCACAGGCTGAGTGTACAGCTGAAGAAGCATATACACTTACAGAGGTACCAATCAATAATAAGATGAATTGGTCATGTCTGTTATTTTTCCTCCATTAGCCTGTTAGTTATACATTCTTGAATAATTCTTTTCATGGTTGCTCTGGAGATTACAATGTGCATCCATCAATCAAAAAATTCCGATCTGAATTATTACTTGTATCAGTTCTGGAAATCAGTTACTTTATATATCCATTTTAACATCCTCAGACTTTTTGTGCTGTCATTGTGCATTTTAATTCTCTGTATTATAAATCCCAAAAGACATTATTTTTGTTTTAAAAATAAATTTTAAAGAGTAAATTCATTTAGATTTATCTACATTTTAATATTTTTCTATTCCCAGTCTGCCTTTCATGAATGTCTGTGCTTTTATCTAGGATTATTTTCTTCTATGAGAGGAACTTTCCTTAAGTGTGGGTCTGATGACTTCTTTGATAACTTATTTTGGCTTCATTTTGAAGGATATGTATGTTTCCACTATGTGTAAAAGTAAAAGAGTATTTCAGAACTTTCTTTTTTTTTTTTGCTTTTTAGGGCCGCATCTGCAGCATATGGAGGTTCCCAGGCTAGGGGTCCAGTTGGAGCTACAGCTGCTGGCTTACGCCAGAGCCACAGCAACGCCAGATCTGAGCCACGCCTGCGACCTACACCACAGCTCACCACAATGCCGGATCCTTAACCCGCTGAGCAAGGCTAGGGATTGAACCTGCAACCTCATGGTTCCTAGTCAGATTCATTTCTGCTACACCACAACAGGAACTCCTGTTTCAGAACTTTGAATGTATGATCCTATTGTTTTCTGACTTTCTGTTTTCTTTTTCACACATCATTTTGTCTTGGGTTTTAGGCACTTTCACTATTGTGGACGCTTGGTATTGCTTTCTTTGTATTTATTCCATCTGGGGATTGTAGAACTCCTGAGTCTGTGGGTTACTGTCTTCTTAGATTCATCCTCTCTATTCTCTTGTAGGACTATAATTATGTGAATGTCAGACTTTTTCATATCTAATATATTTCTTACACTATTTTATATGTATACCATTTGTTTTCTGTGTTTCAGTCTTGTGATTTTCTTTGGACTTAGCTTTCAGTTTGCATATTCTCTCTTTAGTTGTACTAATCTTTTGTTAGGTTCTTAATTTTACTGTGTTTTTCATTTGTGGAATTTCTCTTTGATTCTTTTCATAGTAATTATTAAATTAGTGACAGACTTTAAAATCACATCTTATAAAAATGATCATTTTATAAATACTACTTTCTTGCCCTCACATATCATGAAATAATTGTTTTTATCCTCTTCAAATGTATCTTCACTGACCAAGGGCCTTTTTTTGAGTCAGTCTGAACAAATTTTTACTTTCATCTAAATTGTTTAAAATTTAGTTGTTTTTAATTATTTGACACTGCCATTGGGTTATGTCCCAGTTACAAGGATCTGCTTAGATACTATTAGGACAGTTGGGTTTTTCCCCTACTGTTCTATAAGGATATATTTGTAATCTCCACATGTAATCACTTTCTGTATTGTTCTTGCAAGTCATCTTTAAGTAGCTCTAGGAAGGGAATTTATTTTTTTTAGTTGATTACAGTGTTGTGTTAGTTTAAGGTATACAACAAAGTGATTAGTTTTTTTCCATCTTTTTGGATTCTTTTACATTATAGGTTGTTTTAAGGTATTGAACATAGCTCATGTGCTATACAGTAAATTCTTGTTTAGGAAGTAATTTTTAAAGCTTTGTTTACAGTGATATATAGTAGTGATAATTTTTAGGTCATGCCCTTGAGAATAACTGATAAGACTTATGTATGTTTTTATCTCTATTAAAAGTTTTTTTACGGAAAATTTCAAGCATATACAAAGGTAGAAAGAACAGTGTAATTAGCTTCCATACCAATACCCTGCTTCAAAACTGATCAGCTTATTTCCAGGCATGTTTCTTCTATATCATACTCAGTTGAGATTTTGAAGCCAATCTTAGACATCATATAATTTTATTAAAATATTATATCTCCCAAAAATTAAGCATTCTTTTAAAAAGAAAATCAGGGAGTTCCCTTCATGGCAAGGAGGTTAATGAACCCAACTAGGACCCATGAGGATGCGGGTTTGATCTCTGGCCTCGCTTAGTCGGTTAAGGATTGGGTGTTGCTGTGAGCTGTGGTGTAGGTCTCAGATGTGGCTCAGATCCCGCATTGCCCTGGCTGTGGGGTCAGTCAGTGGCTACAGCTCCAGTTCGACCCCTATGCTAGAAACCTCCATTTGCCACAGGTGTGGCCCTAAAATAGACAAAAAAAAAATTATATATATTTATATATATATATTATATATATATGTTTATATTTATATATATATTATATATATGTGTTTATATATATATATATATATATATATATATATATATAATCAGTATCATTTATCATACCTCACAATTTTAACAACAATTTTTTTTTTTAGGCCTGCACCCTCAGCACACGGAGGTTCCCAGGCTAGGGGTAGCTGCCAGCCTACACCACAGCCACAGCAACTTGGGATCTGAGCCGCGTTTGCAAACTACACCAGCAGTCATGGCAACGCCAAATCCTTAACCCAGTGAGCGAGGCCAGGGATTGAACCCACATCCCATGGGTTCATTAACCACTGAGGCACAACAGGAACTCCCAAGAATTTTTTAAGTACTTATTTGATTCTTTCATATAGCTTTCAGTTCTCTGCTAAAATTTTCTGTCTTGTCACTTAATTTCTTAAATATACGGATCATAATTAAAGATAATGTCTGATGATAACAAATATCTCACTGGGAGTCAATTTCTGTAATGTGTCTTTCTTTTTCAAAATTATCTAGCTCTTGTCTTTTTGTAAACCTAGTTTTTTCTTCCTTATTGCATGCTAGATAGTGAAGATGAAGAACTGTAGCAATAATGTGAGGCTCACTAAGAAGTTATTTTCCTTCGGAGGGGCTCTGCCTTTCCTCCTGCAGGCTGTCACTCTGGGGTAGCTCTCCATAACTCATCAGGCTGTAGTGTAGGAGGCCTCTTCTGTTTCCACAGTTCACCTTTTCTCTTGGATATGAATCGAAAACCCTGGGGCATTTATCAGCACTCCTAACCCCTAGTGGTCCCTGAACTTTACTTTTTCTCTCTCTGACATCATGAGACTCCTAACAGCTTTACTGTTCAGGATCTCAGCAACAGATTTTCCTTTTGAAATCAGTGCCCTGAAGAGGGAAAGCTTCAAATCCTGGGCTCAAATACTGTGCTTTCCTCTTTTTTTGGATCTTGACGGTCTCCTACCTCCAAGCTCTCCCTATCTTGGTAGCACTCCTATTTTCTCAAAATACGTTTTTAATATATTTCATCCAGTTTGTCTCATTGATACCAGAGGGAGAATTGGTGTGAAGCAACCTAGAAGACTACTGTCAAAGCAGAACCTTCTCTCAGAACTTTCTGAACCTAATATTCATGCTCTTGATATATTTAGCATTATTTTTTCTCATTGTTATAAATTTTATTTTGACACATCTCAAAATTCCTTCTGATTCTGTATTTCTACTCTGTGTTAGTCAAAATAAATTCTCTTGACTACTTGGCTTCCAATAGTTATAATAATTGCTGAAACTTCTAACAATTATTAAAATCTAAGCTATGCTTAGAACAGGTAGAGAATGGTAATAGCTATCTGTAGAAAATGCTATAGCTGTCTGGAGTCACAGGTCCAAGGGAGTCACCTGGGTCCACCACTAGCACAGCTGATTGCTTCTATACTTAAACCTTAGATCATTTGAAATTGAAAGTATGTCTTGTAAAAGTTATATACTGTATATACTATATATAGGAGTTCGCTTTGTGGCACAGCGGAAACAAATCTGACTAGTAACCATGAAGTTGCGGGTTCAATCCCTGGGTTCGCTCAGTGGGTTAAGGATCTGGTGTTGACATAAGCTGTGGTGTAGGTTGCAGACGCAGCTTGGATCCCAAGTTGCTGTGGCTGTTGCTGTGGCTGACAGCTAAAGCTCCGACTGGACCCCCAGACTGGGAACTAAAAAGCAAAAAAAAAAAAAAAGAAAAGAAACTAGATATTATAGATCTTCCGATTGTCCAAAGGGTCAAATTCACAAGTGCTAAATCCACTAATGCCAAGAGTTGACTCTACTTCAAAAAATAATCACTTTTGGTATAATGCATATCTTTAGATCTAGGGAAAAGACAACAAAGCATTATCTCAACACAAAATAACTCTGTCAGATGTTTAGGTGTCGTGTCAGTTTGCCCCATCAGCAACAGCCACAGCAACTCGGGATCCAAGCTGATTTACAGAAAGCTGAACTATGTGGAGATAGTTCAGCTTTCTGTAAATCACCTGTTAACTTCATCCAAGTAGCTGTTTAAACATGACTTCCTTAAGTATTCCAAGTTACCCTGTTTGAGAACTGTCATTTTCTTGCTCCTTGTCTTTTTTTGTTGGGGAGGTATGGGGTGGATGAAATCTGTAGGGGAAAATGATATATAAAGGATTTATAAATTAAGCTTCAGGTACTTTTCAATCCACAGCACCTAATTCTCTTAGAAATACTGAAGGTGCTAGTAACATTTATTATATGCTGTTATAGAGCACTGTACTAAAATCAATGGATACAGCCAACTTGGGGACTTCTTTTTCTTTAACAAGACAACATGCCATATTTCTCTGGGGTAATGGTGTGGTTACACTATATGCTTGTTTTATAAACTGCCAAACTGGGGGGCATTAGAGTATAATAGAAAAGCCATAGGTTTTAAAGCTATAAAAATCTGGATTCACGTTTAACTACTACAAGTATGATACGTGATTTTTTACAAAGTACTTGGAAATACGTAGGCTTTAGCTTTCTAAGATTTTTAAAAATACACATCAGTGAAATGGGAATGACACTCTCATAAGCCTTGTATGTGGGCTAGTAAATTGAGTTAACAGATGAAAGCACCTGGTACAGAGCCGAAAACAACAGACGTACAGTTTAATTTTTGATGTTTTTCCCTCATCAGGTTTATAGCAATCTTTATTAGGGATGGTATTTTTTTTTTTTTTTTGGCCATCCAAATTTTTAAAGTTTTAAAGGAAATAGAAATGTCAGGTTTTTAAAAAAAATTCTTAGTGACATTTGTCAGCTTTATTTGAATGTATCCAACATAAAACAAACCTCACTCTAATAAGGAATTTAATGAAAGGATTATTTTATATAGTAAATTATGCCTGTTTTCAAGTAATATATTGGCCTACTTTACTATAGAATTTTTGTTTCAAATTACCTCAGTTTTCTAGTCCATATAAAGTAACAAAACTGACATTTCATTTCTCAACAGGGACGGTGTTTGTTTGCCAGCGGCAGTCCATTTGGGCCAGTGAAACTGAGTGATGGGCAGGTCTTTACACCAGGTCAAGGAAACAATGTCTATATTTTTCCAGGTAAATACCACCATTTATGTTAGAGTAGTCATTAATTACATTAAAATTCCTTATGAAATTCTTTAGAATTTAGGGTTAAATAAAACACATGGTATTTATAGGATTTTGGTGTGAATGTACAGGAAAACTCAAGGAATTCAGCAAATCCATCTTGCTCTATTTCCCCTCAAAATTTATGTACTCCTATTTTTCATTAAATTTGTGTTATAGAAATAAAGTAGTACATGGTTCATAAAAATGGAAAAGGAAAAATGTTAAAAAATTAACCCTTTTTATCACACGTAGCAGGTATAACCACAGTGGTTTCCTTTGAGTTTTTCTGGTTACTGCCATGACTGGCACACTTATCTCCCTTTATCTTGATTCT
The DNA here is from genome assembly GCA_004024745.2 of Catagonus wagneri. Taxonomy (NCBI): domain Eukaryota; kingdom Metazoa; phylum Chordata; class Mammalia; order Artiodactyla; family Tayassuidae; genus Catagonus; species Catagonus wagneri. The sequence continues at coordinate 3,655,477 of PVHT020000283.1, read as the reverse complement.
TCCAACCCTCGACTATATGAACTTCTAACTGTGAAGTATAAATAATGGTCTACACATACCTCCTGATACCTTGCTTCCTCTCTCTACCTCTCAATTTGTTACTACTTTTAGTTGTCCTAGTAGTTCCCTTATCTCTATATAATATACTTAAAGAACTTTTATAAGCAATTAAAGACAGTTTTTATTAGCTTGTCACAGTAAAAAATGAAAAAATAATCTAGTATTTGGCTTTCTTATTTCATCTCTCAACTATGGTTGGTTAATATTTCTACCTTGTAGAGAAGTTTTTTGTGTGTGTGTGTTCTGTTGTTTTTTTTGTGTTCTGTTGTTTTCCATATTTTATCTATGGATTGATTCTAAAATTACATGATTATATATTCATGTCTAAAAGTGTGATAGGGAGTTTCCATGTGGAGCAGTGGGTTAAGGATCCAGCATTGCCCTGAGCTGCAGTGTAGGTCACAGATGTTGCTCGGATCCTGCGTTGCTGTGGCTGTTTTGTTGGCTGGCGGCTACTGCTCCAATTCAAGCCCTATCCTGGAAACTTCCCTATGCTACAGGTGTGGTCCTAAAAAGCAAAAAAAAAAAAAAAAAGATCTTCAAAGGATCAATTGTTAGACCAGCAACTGACTCCTCAAAAGCAATAAGATGTCAAAAGGCAATGGAGTGATCTATGTAAGTGGCTTATGCAAAATACTTGTTAAGCTAGACTTCACTACACAGGGAAAATATCTTCCAAGGATTAAGGAAAAATGAAGACATTTTCAGAAGAAGGGGCAAAAAAAGAGGATTCACTGTCTGCAGACCAGTAAGAAAGGAAAATAAATTCTAAATGAGAAATAATCCCAGCTAGAAGTTCAGAGATGTAGGAAAGAATGAAGAGCAAAGAAAGTTATGAATATTTGAATTAAACAAAATGAATGTTCTATATGTAGGACAAAACAATTATGACGTGAGATTTTGAAAGTTAAAGAGACAAAATGCATAATAATAACAGCTTATTGGTTACATAGAGTTAAAGTGTTAGGAGAAACCTGCATTGTCTAGAAGAAGGGTAAATTAAAAATTAGCATGAAACTTTGATCAGGATGCATGTTACAAGTTTTAGGATAACCACTAGAAGACTCAAAAACTTCCAAATAATGATAAGAAAATATTTGGGGATGAAATGAGATGATTTTTTTTTGGCCATGCCCATGGCATGTGGGAATTCCCAGGCCAGGGATCAAACTGTACCACAGCAGTGACCTGAGCCGCTGCAGTGACAATGCCAGATCCTTAACCTGCTGCGCCACGAGGAAAGTCCTGAAATGATAAAATCCAAAAGGCAAGAAAGAATAGGAAAGGGAACGTGGAACAGACAAAACAAATATAAGGAGACAGTAGATTTTGCCCCAAACATTTAAGTAACTACACTAAATGTAGCTGGAACAAACACTCAACTATCTGGAGGCTGGACTAAAATAAGGGAACCATTAATCACTTGATTGTCTTTCATCCCTGAGTAATTGAGTGACCACACTTCCTCACTGTGGCCAGAGACTGTTGGGATGCTCTTTGAATAGTCTGAAACCCAGAATGGGGTTTGCCGTCCTCTTACTCACAGCGATCAGTAGTTTTTTAGTTCCTAACCCTTATACATGAGAAACGCTTAAAGATTACTCGTCATGTAAGGAAGATCTTCAGTGAACGGTTTACTTCATAAAAGAAACTAAATAGACAAACAAGCTTAAGAAAAAGTAAGGATTATGTAGGAAGGTGGGAGGTTTTAAAAACTATCAATATCCTCATTGAGACAAAATGCTGTATTCCAGAAACAAGAGTTTTATTTTTTAAAAAATCAGAAATTCAAAGACTTCTGAACATTTCCCTGAGTTGAAGGACCCAAATTTCCAGATAGGAAGGGCCCACCTACCGAGTGCCAAATATGGTGAGCAAAAATAATGCACCTCAAGGCACCTGTGTAAAATTACAGAGCATTAGGTACAAAAAAAGGTCCTGCTGGAAGTTCCCTTGTGGTGCAGCAGGTTAAGGATCCAGCATTGTTGCAGCTGTGGTGTGGGTTCAGTCCCTGCCCAGGCAACTTACACATGCTGTGGGCATGGCCAAGGGGAAAAAAAAAAAAAAAGATCCTACATACTTCCAGAGATACAAAAAAAAAGAATAATAGTAATAATCACTGTAAATCTGGAATCCAGCTGGCACTGGAGTGCTCCCCAATAGCACTGGAAGCTAGAAGGTATCGAATTAATGCCTCACAATTCTGAAGGAAAATTTTATTTCCAAACTAGAATGCTAAACCCAAACTATTAAATAAGTGGAAGCTAGTAAAAATGTGTGTGTGTGTTCAAAAATGCAAGATTTTTGCAAGTTCCTTTGTAAAGCAGCTGTGTTGCTGTAGCCATGGCACAAGCCACAACTGAGGCACGGGTTTGATCCTAGCCTGGGAACTTCCACATGCCATGGGTGCAGTCAAAAAAAAAGCAAGATTTCAAAAAATGTATCTCCCATGCACTGTTTTTCAGACAGCTGCTGGAGAATATATCTTACCCTCAAAAAGGTATAGCAAAAATGCTAGGAAAAAGTGAGATTTAGCAAGTGGACTCAACTTAGAAGCAAATGGAATCCCTATGAAGATGAAGCTCTGTATGATAGCTCTGTATCTGGAGTAGAGAGCAATCGGGCCAGATGGGAGCCTCTGCAGAGATTTATTCTACAGGACAAAATTAGAGAAATGTGAGGTAGCTGAAGTTACTATGTGATTTAGACAACCAAATGAATGAATATCTCAGCATTAGATAATTTTAAGTACCAAAAAATCAAAGCAAAGGAAAAAGAAGAGTAACTTTAGAGAAAATAAATAGTTGTGCAGAAGAGGAAAACTATAATGTTAGTATGTGGCTTAGCTGTGAGTAGCACTTATGAAGTCATAATAATACAAATACTGAATGTTGATTCAACCATAATTATGCTCTGACTATATTGGCAAGAAGGCTGGAAATGATTAATAAGAAAGCTAAATAGTTATTTCCCACAGAAAAGAGTCAGTGATCTCCAAAACTAAAAGTCACTCAGAAGAAAGAGAAGTAAGCTATTTAAAAGAGACATCAAAATAACCAGCTAAAAGAATGAAAAATACTTGCCTCTGTAGAACAAGAAGTGGAAGATTAGAGGGGTACTGGGAATTGATGATTTTGTAACAAATGATGATGAATCGTATGCATTTGTAATTTTGATAAATGTGAGAAGTAAATTGAGAAAAACCATTTGATATTTCTAAAATTATTTCCTCTAGTAAATATAACAGTGAATGATCATCTGCTTTTAATTCTCACATATCTGTTTTCTCTTGGCTGCTTCATTTTTTTGGAGGGGCTGTTTGGGGTAGGGTTGGGTTATTACTAATTAGCTAGGAATTTATTTGGCTCCTTTTATAATTTGAAGTGACCTTACTAAATAAACTATTTAAAATTTATTCCAGGTGTGGCTTTAGCTGTTATTCTCTGTAACACCCGGCATATAAGTGACCATGTTTTCCTGGAGGCTGCAAAGGTAAATGTTTTAAATATTGTTTGGTTGCTTATTTATTTTATTTATTTATTTTATTTATTTATTTTGCTTTTTAGGGCTGCACCTATGGCATATGGAGCTCCCCAGGCTAGGGGTCAAATTAGAGCTATAGCTGCTGGCCTACCACAGCCACGGCAACACAGGATCCGAGCCACATCTGCAACCTACACCACAGCTCACAACAATGCCAGATCCTTAACCCATTGAGCAAGGGCAGGGATTGAACCTGCAACTTCATGGTTCCTAGTCAGATTCATTTCTGCTGCACCACAATGGGAACTCCATGTTTGGTTATTTTATAAAGGATGAAATATAAAGATGAGTGGATCTTAAAAACAAAGAGAGAATGGATTAAATCTGTCTTATGAATGGAAAGGAAGTTACTCATTGGTTGTTTTTTTGGCTTACCTTTCACTTTTACCTAAAATTAACTTATCATGATTTTCACAGTGTTTGATTATAAGCTATGAATCCGTTCATGTGTGTACTGTCCCTGTATTACATATATCTGAAGGTAACATAATTGTGACAGCAGATAAAATATCTAGATCTGATTGAAAAGTCTTGATATCTGGTTATTTATTGTTTAGTGATAAAGTTTTAATTTCTGCAGTGTTTTAAATGTATTCTTGCTCGAAATAAGGAGAATTATGTTTCCTGTATAATTCTCTGCTTCGATAACCCTTTTCCCATTTTTTTAGGTCCTTATTCTGATATTTAAGTAGACAAAAGTGAAATTCTTTTTTCTCCTCTTCAGGCTCTGACAAGTCAACTGACGGAGAAAGAGCTAGCTCAGGGGAGACTGTACCCACCACTTGCTAATATTCAGGAAGTTTCTATTAACATTGCTATTAAAGTAAGTAATCAATTATACCTCTTCACATACATTTTAATGCCATTTTCTTATGCAGTTAATAAGTTTATTAGAGAAATATTGGAAACATTTAGAAGGTACAAAGAAGAAATTTTAGGTCACTCACATTCTTACTATCAGATATAACTCACATTAATTTGCATTTGTTGCCTTCTAGTCTTTTTTCTTCCCAAATACATAAATATACACAGACATGCAGGCGCTTATGCCTGTTTTTAAAACTAGTTTCTCACTGCACTTTTTTCCCCACTTAATATATCGTAAGCCTTTTCCTGTGTAAATCAGTTCTTATGATCAGTCAGTTCTCATTAATCAATCAATTCTCATTAATTCTCATGATCACTAATGCTTTGGGGAATTCTCTTTGTTATTACATCATAATTTGTTTAATCATTTCTCTATTTAGGGGGACATCCAAGGCATCTTTCGTTTTGTTAGAAATAATATTCTAGTGAACATCCTTAGATAAATCTTTCTGTGCATTTGTGATTGTTTTTCCTTAAGATATGTTTCTAATCGTAAGAACAAAAGGATTAACATGCTGAGGTTTCTGATACCTTTTGCCAACTGATTCTTCAGGAAAAAAATAATGATTTACATTGCAGCTATTAGACATGAGTGTATCTCCATTCCCATATCTCTGCCAATACTTAGAATTATTTTTAAAATTTTGTATATTTAACAGGTGAAACCTGTATCTTTTTTATTTAAAGCATTTATTTTATTAAATTGAAGAATTTTTTTTGTGTTTATTGAACAATAGTCAATTCCTTCCATATTTGCCTTCTACTTTCTAATACTGGGCTCTTTAAATATTGTAGTGATCCTTCTGTTTCCTAAGGTGCAGGTATTTTCCCACTTGTTATTTATTTTATCTTGTTTGACATGGTATTTAAACAAGTTTTTTTAATTTGATCTGTTTATTTTATGGGTTGTTCCCATACCTCTTGAGAATATTAATGCTTTCTCCCACTCGAAAATCATAAATATCTACCTGCATTTTCTAATAACTTAAAACTTTTTAATCCCTCTGAGATTTTAGAGTATGACGTGAGACAGAGAAGCACCGCCTGAGTAGTTAACCAGTTGCCCCAGGACCAACTGATTGAGAATGCTCCTTTTGTTAACACTAAAACGCTTGACTCCTTTACAAGGAGTCTGTTCCTGACCATATTTGCCTACTATTAGGCACTGTTTAATTAAATAATGTGAACTGTTTGATACTACACACTACACATACTAAAACCATCATTGTGGTTTTTCAGTATTTCCATGTCTGTTCTGAAGTGTTTACTCTTCCAGATGAAACTGAGTCTTTGCATCTTTCCTATTCAGTATATCCCTCCACTTATTAACATCTTTTTTTAAGTCTTCCAATATAATTTTGTTGTTTTTTTCATCTAAATGTACATCTCCTGTTACTTACTTTCCTAGATATTCAAAAATTTTGTTACGCTTTCATGTTTTTGTTCCATATATATTTCTTCATTGGTCATTTTGAATATATAGGGAAGGTATTAATTTTATAAATTCATTTGATAACAGGTTTCTTTGTTTAACAGTCTTAATTCTTTTCATAGTTTCTCAGTTAATTCTTGTGGAATTGTTGAGTTGTGAATCATTTGCACATAATCTTTTCTTTTTTAAAAATATATATAAAAATATGTAGAGTTCATTTTCCCATCTTACTAAATTAATTGCTACTTAAGAGCAATTTTAAACAACTGAGTTGATAAGGACGTTCTTATATTTTAATATTAAAAGTCATGCTAGCTTATGCTTGACATAAGTATTCTTTTTAAACCTTTTGAAGAAGTAGGCTTCTATTTCTACTATTTACTAAGATTTTCTTAAATATCAGGATTCGATATGGCATTTATCACCACATTTCCAGTTTGTATACTGATGACCATAAGATTTTACCCCATTAACTATTAATGTTGTATCATTTTAATACTCATGAATTAAGCAGAGATTGGGGATTTGGTGAAAGAAGATATGTTTAGGAAATAAACCAATTCAGATGATCTGGAATCTAAGGTTTAGATAGGAAAAAGGCATTAGGTAAGAGTGAAGTCCAGCTTGTACAGATACACAAATGCCAGACTACAGAATCAGAATACCTTACTATTATAATACAGCTGAAGAATTTAGAGCCCAGAATTAGGATGACAGAGTTCAGCTTTAGAATTTTTTTTTTCTCTTTTTTTTTTTGCCTTTTCTAGGGCTGCACTCGCAGCATATGGAGGTTCCCAGGCTAGGGGTCTAACAGGAGCTGTAGCCGCCAGCCTACACCACAGCCACAGCAACACGGGATCCAAGCCGCATCTGCAACCTACACCACAGCAATGCCGGATCCTTAACCCGCTGAGCGAGGCCAGGGATCGAACCCGCAACCTTATGGTTCTTAGCCGGACTCATTAACCACTGAGCCATGACAGGAACTCCATCAGCTTTAGAATTTATAGACTATCACAGGTGGGACCGATTGTGGAAGATATCAATCAGATTACTACTGATGTGTCCACGGGAAAAGTAATACACGAGGAAAGAGAAGGAGGTCTGTGCTTGGGGTTGGTATAGGAGCAGAGCCCCCCAGGATCGTGTCTCTCCTCCTTTCTCCAGTCCTAACGATTTCCTTTTTAGGACCCAAGTGACCAGGAGAGTGGACAGCACTTTTGATCTGTCCCACAAGACTACCCACAGCCACTGAGAATCTCCTTGTAGCCACTGGTCACCTACGCATGCCTACACGACCAAGGAGAGCTCACTCTGACTTCAGGCCTTGCCCCCAATCTCTTCTGTGGGTACAAATATGTTTCCTACAATAGACTAGATAATACAGTTGACCCTTGAACAATGCAGAAGTTAGCAGCTGACCCTCTGCACAGTCAAAAATCTACATGTCACTTTACTGTTGGCTGTCCATTTCCAAGGTTCCCCATCCACAGATTAACTGGGGAATCATGTGTATTACATATTTAGTGAAAGAAGTTAACATGTAAGTGGACCTGCACAGTCCAAGCCCCTGTTGTTCAAGGGTCAGGTGAAACTGAAACACTTTTCCATCACAAAATATAGTGAGATTGAGCTCCTGAGACCAAAGACTATCTTTAGACATAATTTTTCCTTGAATTTTTCTTTTAGAAAACTGAAGTAAACTTTAACAACAGTCACTATTTGGAATGGGAATTGGAGGAGGAGGGGGAGAAAGACATAATTCAATTTTTTTTACCGTGTGTCACTACGTTTCTTTAAAGTTAAACCATAACTGGATGTGTGTACATGTATGACTGGGTCACTTTGTTGTACAGCAAAAATTATCACAACTTTGGAAATTAACTAAACTTCAGTAAAACTTAAAGAACATTAAACCGTAACGTGAGAACTTAACTGAATGACAAGACACCGTGTTACCCTGTGAGGATGCTTTTCATAGTACCTCATTTTACATCAAAACCCAGGCAGAAAGGGTTTACCAGTCAGGTAAACAAACAGCTTTAACTGTTTGAGGCCTGGGATCTAGAATTAGAATGCTTGGGGTTTGAAACACAGTCCTTACTTTAAGTACCTCGGGCAAGTTACTCCACCTCCTCAAACTTCGGTTTCTCATATATAAAATGAGAATAACAACAGTGCCTCTCTCGCAAAGTTCGCGGGGTGATTACATGAGATACCCACGCAGGGCACATAGAACATGCCTGGCACTTGTGATGATGGCGGTGAGGTACAAGTTCTGACCCTAACTTTACTCGGCCTTATAGTTCTAGGGTCCAACACCGATTTATAATAATTGCTACATCTCTTAATCCAAATTCTAGAGCAGAAACATCCGGCTCATTTTGGGTTAGGTTTTCACCCCAGTTCAGTCAGCTCTGACCAGGAAGTCAAGTCTCCGACACACAGTCTCATCAGGGCTGTGGGGAAGGACACAGGCAGGGCAGGCTACCCAAGTAGGTCTGCTGGACCAGCACACAGTGGAAAGTTATTGGACTGACGTGCTAAGGAGACGCTGATAATTCTTGGGGTCGGGGGTAACTTTAAAGTCACTTCAAAATATACTGAACTTACGGTGAGATTGCAGGTTTTTTATTTTGTCTTTATGAATGTTTTGAAGTGAGTTGAAGTAATGTTATTATTCATTCTGAAAAACAAATGCTATACTTCTAAATTCATCACTTTGTGTTTTAAATATTTAATTAAATATTTAATTGAATATTAAGAGCCTCCACAGTAATCTTCTGTAACCTTCTGTTTTTCAGGTTACAGAATACCTGTATGCTAATAAGATGGCTTTCCGATACCCAGAACCTGAGGACAAGGCCAGATACATTAGAGAAAGAATATGGCGAAGTGAATACGATTCTCTGCTGCCAGATGTGTATGAATGGCCAGAGTCTGCATCTCACCCTCCCCAGATAATGGAATAGAAGCACACCACTGATAAATGAATACCTTCCCTGCTTCTGGGAACTCCTCCTTTTCCAGACAGGGAGAGCTAATGTTCTCAAATTCATGAGAACATTTTTTGTGTATTTTATTCTCCTTCACCACTTGCGTATATTTCCCAGTGAATCTGCAGTTCTGTACGAGGCAGACGTGTGGACTGCACTGTTAATCCCCACCTGCAACCTGCAATCAAATGACCATAATGCTTTCGTTCTGATTTGTAGCTCGCACCACATCAAAGAGATATTAAAAATGTACTTATGAATGTCTTGTGCTCTTGTTCACCCTTGCCAAAGTATTTACTATTATACCTAATAATCTCTCACCCAGTTTTTTTAGGGCTAAGATAGAAATTAATACTTCTGTGGATATGAATATAGAATTTTGAAAAGCCAATAAATTCAACCAAATTCTACAGATAAATTATCAATATCTAAAAATGTCCTTTTATTTCTGCTTCATTTATCGTCATGCTCTGAAATTCCTTTCCAGTAAACAAATCTGGAAAAATATGAAAAATCTACTACTCTATTATTTATTTTTTAGAACTGAGGCTTAACTGTAATGTTGAGAGAAACAGGAACTACTGATGCCTTTAGACAGACTAGACATTGTTTTCAACAGTGTATAAAAATCACAGTGTAACTTTTTAAAATAAAGGTGACATCTTAAATTTAATTGCTTCAATTATGCTATTTTACTGCCCAACTAGAAATTTAGGTTTGCTTATTATGAAAAGCATGTATTTTCATTTTCTTTTAGATGATTCTAAGGAAGAGGGTGTAGGATGCCTGATGTATAAATTATGATTTTGATGTGACTTTTAACAAATTAGTCATATGTTTCACATCTGATACACCTTATTCCAGTGGTGATGCTCTTCCTTGAGGATTTTTTCCCTTTTTTTAGAGCTGCACCTGTAGCATAATGGAGGATCCCAGGCCAGGGGTCGAATAGGAGCTGCAGCTGCCAGCCTGTGCCAGAGCCACAGCAACATAGGACTCAGGCCATGTCTGTGACCTACACCACAGCTCATGGCAACACCAGATACTTAACCCACTAAGCGAGGCCAGGGACTGAACCCACATCCTCAAGGATGCTAAGTCAGGTTCATTACCATTGAGCCACAATGGGAACTCCCAAGATAATTTTGAAATGTTCATATGATATATTCCTTTGAATCTTTAGTAAAGACAACTCTTTCTCCAAGAAGATACTTTTAATTTTTTGAAATAACCAATTGAGAGCTAAGTGGGAATGAATAAAGTGTTCAGACCAGTGAATGTCATTTTTAATCTCAGTAAAACGGGTAATAACTGGTTACTGAAACCAGTTTTCTTACGTGGCTTACATGTTGGAGAGTGCTAAAGGAAAATCCAAACACATTTTGAGAAACAGTATTCCTATACCTGAGCCTAACACAGTTGCTTTGGGGAAACAAAAATTTTAAACGCCCATTCTAGAATATTTAGCACAAAAATTATTCATAGCTACATTATTTGATAATTCCCTCCACAGTCCTTGGTATGTTAAATGTGACATTCTGTAGATGGATGAAAGGGCTTCATTTTATGTTCATCTTTCCTTTTATCTATAGGTAGAGACTGAGTCATCATAACTTTGAATGTAAGTCAGTGTTTTGAGAATGTTCAAAATGACAATGCTATTTAGACTACAGGCAAATGCAGTTGGTTAATAAATCCACTCAACAGATGAGTAAAGTCAGAGGTCTATTACATCAATCTGTTTTGTAAAATAAGCAATCAGGTTACAATTTGTTTCTTTCAATTAAAAGTGAAAGGTTTATGTTTTCATGTTAATTCTGTCAACAAAATCATCCACAAAAACAGTCTCTGAAATATGGATTTTAGTTTAACATTAGATCTAATAATTGCAAACCTATTTTTCACTTACTGCTTATTGAAGGCAGGAAAATACAGAATTAAAGTAATTTTACTAAGATGTTTGCTTACTAAATATGTCAAATACAGTATTCATGGAAATTATAAATATTTTAAGGAAAAAAACAGGACCAAATGGCATACAACCATTTATTTTTTTCATAGAAAAATGTACTTTTTTTTTTTTGCATTATAGCTGGTTTACAGATTTCTGTCAGATTTTCCAACTGCACCGCGTGGTGACCCGATTACATGTACATAAATGGATTTGTCACATGTAATTAGATATAGTTCCCCGTGCAATACAGTTGGAGCTCCTTGCTATTCCATCATTAAAGCACTAGTTATCCCCATTCCCTCCCACCCCTCCCCCACCCCTCCCCCGCCCCCTTGGCATACAACCATTTAAATAAGAAGAAATCATATCTATGTTATTTGAGAGCTACCTGTTCTCATTATGTGTTATTTCCTAACCAGTATCTTACCAAGTAACAATTTTTGAATATAGATTAAAATGTCTTGGTATTTAAAATAAGAATACAGGCAGGAACTGTCAGCATGGTGGGAGGGGGTGATATAATGGCAGCAAATTGGAAAAGAAATGACAACATTTGGACCTCCTAGGCAAACCTTTACCTGGCAAGAAGGTAATTACTTTTGAAAAATATCAATGGACAGTCATTTTCATTCTTTCGCAGAGAGACGAAATTCTGTATGTTAGTCTGGCATATTACTTAGGGAAAAGTGAGAATGTTTTTCTGAGGCCACCACCTGTACCATGAAACAAATTGGTTAAACTAGTAAGGGTGAGGTTGTCTATAATGGGGAAAGTGTTAAAGATTTTGGTTAAAATCTTTTAAAGGGATAGATTCTTAATTAGGAAGTTGCCACCAAATCAATGTGAAGCTTTAAAATGCAGATGGCTCTGCCCCCTCCTTGCAGGTCCCTTGGACTGCCAGGAGCAGGGCTGCAGCAGGTGCAGTTTAGTTTCAGGGGTCCCCAGGGGATTCTGACGCAGACACTTCTGCCCTCCCAGTAACTGCCCTCAAGTGGACATTCAGATCATCTAGAGAGCTGACCTGCTGATGCAGTGGGCCTGGGGTGGGGCCGAGAGTCTGCACTTCTGATGCCTGTGCTTCTGGTCCAAAGGATACACTGAGGGGCCCTGCTCCAGAGCACTAAGTGTGGTGTGCGTTTAAGTCCAGTGCTCAGACAGTATACACTTTCTATGAAAAAGACAACTGAAATCAAGTTCTTACGTGGAAATTGTTTCATCTATTTTTGTTACATATAACATATAGGATGTTTATGAGAACAAAAACAGAACTTTTAAACAGCTTTTCCTAAAAATACATAACTAGAATCCTGTTAAACTCTAAATTAGATTTCTTTAATGTACTTGTTAAGTAAAACCTAGCCATCAGTTTTCTTTCATAAAAAATTAGCTGTGAGATGGACATCTGTTCTCTATTACTAGGTATCTTATGATAGGACTAACACCATCCTCTGCCTCTTCTTTCTCTAAATTAGCCTCTAGAGAAGAGCGATTCTGAATTCTCCTTCACAAAGGAGTTGCTAATGAATTAAGACCAAAGCATAACAACTCTTAAGGGGTGTGGAGCATTATTTACTCTTGGATAAAAAGAAAGCCCTGAAGCGGATGGAAGGGGAGCCAGAAAAGCCTTGCCCTAGAAAAAATACTGCATCCAAATGTTCCTGTTGCTTTTCCCAAGCCCATTCAGTAGCCCTCAAAAATAACCTCTTCCGGAGTTCCCGTTGTGGCGCAGTGGTTGAGGTGTCGGGTTCGATCCCTGGCCTCGCTCAGTGGGTTAAGGATCCGGCGTTGCCGGGAGCTGTGGTGTAGGTTGCAGACGCTGCTCGGATCCCGCGTTGCTGTGGCTGTGGCGAAGGCAGCAGCTACAGCTCCTGTTAGACCCCTAGCCTGGGAACCTCCATATGCCGCGGGTGCGGCTCTACATAAAAAGGCAAAAAGACAAAAAAAAATAAAAATAAAAATAACCTCTTCCAACTTTCAACAGCTCCAGGGTTCTGCCGAGTTCATCAAAATGGAATCAACTCTGTTGTGCATACATTAATACTTGAGAACATTAATATGAAGTTTGAAGCTCTCTATCAGAATTCCATTTAACAGCACCATCCCCCCAAAAAAAGCACCAAGATCATATTTCTACCCAAGACAGGGACAGGCAGAGATATTCATTATCTACCTTGGCTCTCAACCAGTTTATGATTTGCACTCTGATGTACATCTAAATGTTAAAATAAATCCTCCACAGACAAGCTAAATAAAGTAACATACTTAATATTTAAAATATTCAAGATAAAAATAAACATTATTTAATATATTATGTGCGAGCCCCTTCCCTATTATATATTACCTATTTTAATATTTTTCAAAATAAATTTAAAAATAATTTCAAAAAAATAAAATATTCAAGATAATTTGACTACAGAAAACTTATTCCTCATCTGAAATCACGACGTTTTAATATAAGCAGAGAAAAAGCTCCACACTTCATTCAAAATTTTATAAATTAGGACATGATTCTCATTTCCTAATTCCCTTTAATCCTTGCCAGGAGTTACTCAGATAAACCAGTGACTGAACTTTAAAACAATAAGTATTTTCCTTACTTAGATAAGGAAAAAAGTGTCTCTCAAAGAGAAAAGTCAGGGTCTGGAAATGTATGCACAGTTGTATAAAATATACAAATTAAGTCAAACGACGTGGATGCTTTGTATCTTTCCATAACAGCTTTTGCCAATAAACTGACTCTTTCATATGGCTATTTAATGACTCTAGATTTTCCCAGATAAAAACTTATCTGCCCCTTTGCTCTTTGGGAACTTACTCCTATGTTCTGCATACTTTTAAAAGTTTTAAGAGGAACTTTATATATTCCTCAGTTTTCATAATGTCCTCTTTTGTTCTAGGAGCACTGTCCCCCCTTACTTTCCTAAGTATAAGTGTATATTCTAACAAATAGTTGGTTCCAACATAGTGAATTATCACTAACATGGTAGGTATGTCCAGTTAGCGAATAATGATAAACTAAATTTTATGACAGCACATACTCTGGGCCAGGCATTGTTCTAAGCATCTTAGACGTGTCAGCATATTTAATCCTCAACATCACCTTCTGTCACTGTGCCTCTTCACAGAGAAGGACACAGATGCCCAGAAAGGTTAAAAGCTTCACCCAAGTTCTCTGCTGATGAGAAACAGAGCTGTGTCTCCTCTCAGACCTTCTTGGGGAAGAAGGGCCTCTGTGACAGGTGATTTTATCTGGATCTTAAATATCTTATCTTCAAGAATTGTTCTTTCAGATGCAAAAATTTTACCCATTCTTATAAGGTAATCTTCAGTCCTTTTGAATGCATTTTACCAATTCATTTGATTTTTACTTTGTTCCCATTTGTAACTGAAATACAATATAAACCTATGTGTCAGTCTTAAGCATTTTAAGTACTGGATGTAAACACAAAAGATTCATTTTGAATCTGATAAATCACACCAAAATTTCCAGCTCACTAACATCTTTTGATTTGGTAAATCTTCACCAAACCATCAACTGTGATCACTCTGTGAAAATCAGTTTCACTAGTGCCTTGGCACTTTGTATCTTGACATCTGCCAATGTCAATATAAATTTGAACTGTAAGATACATTTTTAAATGATGCCTACTGGATTATGTGCATATCTATAACTCTTTCCATTAAAAAGAATAGAAGGTAGATGTTCCCTTCGTGGCTCAGCAGTTAAAAGCCCAACTAGGGTCCATGAGGATGCGGGTTAGATCCCTGGTCCTGCTCAGTGAGTTAATAAGGATCCAGCATTGCCATGAACTGTGGTGTAGGTCACAGATGTGGCTCAGATCCTGAGTTGCTGTGGCTGTGGCCTAGGCCCGCAGCTGCAGCTCTGATTCGACCCTTAGCCTGGGAAGCTCCACATGCTGTGGGTGTGGCCCTAAAAAACAAACAAAACAAAACAAAAAGGAATAGAAGGTAGTAATAGAAAATGTGTAGACTCTGTTTGGGAAAAGCATCTTAGGAACTTTGGAAACCAGTGATTTCAGAACCATCTTACCGATCCAGGACCTGAGCTGCAACAGCCCCCAGCTAGCCCCCAACAATCTCATTGGTTTTTTCCCAATCCCGTTATTGTTGGGTCCTGAAGTGAGTGGTTTTGGTAAACAGACAGGATTTGGAGGTCATGGCAGCAACCAAGGGCCTCTCCAGTCCTGAGCTTTTAGCTCCACAGGGTTTGTCCCCATACGTGTGTACAGGGGTAGTTATGCTACCCCTTAAATTTTGTGGGTATGTTAGGTGCTGTTTCACATGACTCTAGAATTCAGCATTGTCAGTGAAATTTTAAGTGTTAATAAAAAACAGTATTATACCCATAAAAAAAAAGAAAATGTGTAGAACAAGGAATTTCTGAGACCTCTTTTAGCTACATACTTGACAAAGTAAAATTTCTGCCTAAGGTTTTATACTTTGCCTAATGACCTTTAAAATTACTGAAATACAAACCATATTTTTGCAATTGATATTGTGTTTCCTTTGATAACATCCCAAGCACTCATTATTATCCTGAAGGAAGCCACGTGTAACAAAAGTCATTGCTAAGCCCTTCTCACCTTTGTAGTTAAGATAGAGATGGAGTAAGTAGTCTTGTGGTAACAGCTTATGGGAATAATTGTTTAAGGGGAATGCCTGGTCTAGAGTGCATTACAGGAGACAGACTCCTCCAGATGGTTTCAGGAGTCAGTCCAAAAACTTCCTAATGATGTGAACTGTTTTTTTCTTATTTGTGATATATAAATTCTCCTGAGATGTGTGTATTTTTTAAATGAAGTATAGTTGATTTACAAATGTTGTGTTAGTTTCTGGTGTACAACACAATGATTAAGTCAGTCAGTCTTACATATACACACACACACATATACACACACTTTTTGAGATTCTTTACCTTTATAGGTTATTATAAAATACTGAGTATAGTCAGTTCCCTGTGTTATACAGTAGGTCCTTGTTAGTTATGTCTTTTATATACAGCAGTGTGTATATGTTAATGCCAACCTCTACTATGTGTATATTTTCTTAATAAAATTTCCTATGCATCAAAAATGTGCTATGACCTTGTTTTTAAGGGCTGCTGTATTATATAGAGAGCACTTTTAAAAGCTGGTATTATCTGAAAACTTCTCTCTCACACACACACACACACACGCACACACGCACACAGAGTCCAGAATACCTGATCCCATAGGAATATGCCATTAAATTCACATGTGGAGCTAATCTGCTCCCCGTCTTTCCACTTCCTTCTGTTTGGCTTCCTACTCCCTTTCTCTCCTGAGTTTGATCACAGCAGTAAAGGAATTATTTCTCACCTCTTCTCCCCACCACAGACACACTCTAAGACGGTAATGTTAGAATACTAAAGCAGGAAGATTGTATGCTGATTTTGCGATAAAGGGGGGAAAAGGCATATAACTGCTCATACTGAGTGCTTCCTTCCAGCCAGGCGCGGTTGGAGGTAGCTGATACCTATTTGCTCATTTAAACTCCACAACAGCCCCCATGAGGGGTAGGTATCCCCCCCACCAAGCTTCCCCTTTTCTTAAGACGGAGGATCTGAGGTAAAGAACCCTTAGGGTCATGTAGCTGCTAAAAAATGGCAAAGTCATGATTCAGAGCTGTTTCAACGAAACTCTGATCCTGTTTAAACTAGACCCTCTACCTCTGAGCACAGCCTGTGCAGCACAACGCGGCCACAGAAAATCAGTCCTGCTGTCTTGCTCAGTCAGAACCACTGACTTCGAGACACACTCGATGCGCCTGGCATTTCCCTGCCAGCGACCGATGCCCACCCCACCACACTCACTCTCAAGACTGCCTGGCTTCCTATTTCACAGAGCAACAGGGCGATCAGAAGAGAACTCCTCAAGCTCCCCTTCCCCCCATCTCCCCAGGGACCCTGAAGAGGGGAAAAGCAGCAGCCTCCCACTTCCAGGGGCTGGCTTGATGCTAGGAACTCACAGCCGGGCCTCGGCCCCCGGTCCCCTGTGGAAGGTCAGCCTCAGACAAGGCCACTCTGGCCACAACGGATGAGGACAAAAGCAAGGCCTCCCCAGAAAACCTGAGCATGGTCCACACCACAGAAACGACCCCCTCCCTCCATCCTGGCTAATATGCTTGATTACAAGACTTGACCAATCGGAGTTTCAGCCTCACTCCAGGATGCATTTCCGCATAGAAAAGATGTGTTGAGATAACCAGAGAACCGACCCCACTTCCTGAGAGCACCCGATCCGGGGCGAAGCCTGGCTTCTTCGGGCCCTCTGCAACATTACCCTCCCCAAACCCAAACCCCGTAACAGGGGCTTTCTAACACACTCCCACCGACACCCCTGGGTTCCCCGTGTGTGTGCTCTCCCTCACTGTGATAAATCCCACTAGGTCACCATCACAGGTGTTATCCTGGGGGCCTCTGTCTGGAGGGCAGTGGCCATCTGCACTCGCACCCCCGCCTAAGCACCAGCCTCGCTCCTGTCAGCCAGGACCAGCTCTCCACCTGGGCAGGGGTCCCACTTCCCTTACCCACATAAGGGCCTTGCTCATCGACTCTCCCTTCTCTGCACTGTCAACTTTCCCTCTGTTGGATCACTGTCCTGTGACCGGGGGAACGGAGGACTCGTGACTCTTCTTCCCCTCCCGCTGTTGGCCCCCGTCAGGACTCTAACCCAAAACGCCTCAAAGGGTCGTCAATACTTGCTGACTTCCACTCTCACTTCCTCTCTCTTCTGAACCACTCTGTTCAGGCCTTCACACCCGGCCTCCATGGAAACCGACAGTTGCCAAATTCAGAGGTCACATTTTTATTTTACTAGATCCATAAGCATCATTTGTCACAGTTGATCACTCCCTTCTTTAGTTATTTTTTTTTTTTTATATAGATACAATGTCAAACTTACAGAAAAGCTGCAAGAACAGCACAAAGAACTCCAAGTGCCTTCACCCAGATTCGCCAACTGCTTATATTTGGCCACATGAGTTCCATCATTCTCTCTCTCTCACTATATACACATTTCTTTTCTGAATGACCTAAGAAAAAAATTGCAGAGAAGATGCTCCTTTACTCCTAAGTATTTCTGTGTGCATTTCCTAAGACCAATAACATTCTCTTACATAATCACAGTAGCCTTCAGGGTGGTATGGCCATAGACACACAGCACTTCTCATTACTAAACCAGAAAATTTAATGGTGACCCAATACTATTATCTAATCTAATATTACCTCTCCATCTAAAGTTATTTTTCCTTTGTAAATAAATACTTTGTGCGGAGATGTTTTGAGACTACGTAAATAACTTCTTCCCTATCAAATTTTCACCCACCGAGTTTTAGCATCCACTGATGACTTTCTAACTCTGTGATTTTTTTTCTATATTTATTAGCTGACATTTTAAGGAAGAATTTTTTCCTTCTTCTCCATGATTTTATTCATTTATTGATCCTGATGAGGACTCAAGGGTTCTTATTTTATTCCATGGGTTATAATCCATTGCTATCATTTATTCTGATGCTCAGATGGTCTAAGATTTGATCAGAGGGAGCCTCTTTGACCTGGTTCCTGTGTCCTTTTGTGTTCCACAAATATTAGAGAATTTCCTCATTTTCTGATATAGCAAGCTGTCCCAAGCTCACCTTATACTTTCCTTTTCCCAACTCTGGAATCGGGCTTTTTTTTTTCCTAAAGATCCCTGCTCCTTTTAAAATAATCCCAACTCGGAGTTCCCATCATGGCACAGCAGTTAGTGAATCCGACTAGGAACCATGAGGTTGCAGGTTCGATCCCTGGCCTTGCTCAGCGGGTTAAGGATCCGGCGTTGCCGTGAGCTGTGGTGTAGGTCACAGATGTGGCTCGGATCCTGCGTTGCTGTGGTTGTGGCAAAGGCCAGCAACTGTAGCTATGATTTGACCCCTAGCCTGGGAACCTCCATATGCCGCGGGTGCGGCCCTAAAAAAATGACAAAATAAATAAATAAAATAAAATAAAATAAAATAAAATAAAATAATCCCAACTTTTGGCCTCCAGGTCAGCCTCACTGCTCTGTCTTCCTCTCCCACTGGCCACTCTTCCCAATTCCCCTTTGCTGATCCCTCCTCCTCTAACACTGTGGGAGTGTCAGAAGTGTTGGGGATCAGCCCTTGGATCCCTTTTCTATTCACACGTACTCTTTTGACCTTCTGTTTTTGAAACTGTTACCTGGGTTGATGACTCCCCAGTAGATATATACCTAGTCTGGGCCTTACCCTGAATTCCAGGCTTTCATGACCTACCGCCTTGCTCATCATCTTCATTGGGGTATTTAATAAACACCTGAAAACTAACACATCTAGAAGAGAACTTCTGTTCCTCCTCCCCCAAAACCTTCTCCTCCCAGTCCCCCATTTTACATAAAGGCCTCAGGCCAAAAACCTTGGAGTTATCCTTGACCCCACCTCTTTCTCTCAAACCTCACACCAAATTCATCAGCAATTCCTGTTGGCTCTCTTTCATGTATATTCAGAACCTGAGCACTTCTTGCCATCTCCTCTCCTGACAGTCATAATCACGTTCATCTGGGCTATTGCAATGTCTTCCTAACTGGTCTCCCACCCTTACTGCCTATAATCTCTTCTCAGCCAAACCGATCCTTTCATAAAAAAAATGAATAAACAGAAACCTTAATTAAATGGAGTTGGGAAACCAGAAAGGGGAGTTCTTATTCCCTTTGATGATACCAGAGCCCAGTAAGAAGGAGAAAGACACCCCTTCTTTCCTAACAAGGACTCAGCCAATGAAAAGCCACGAACCCTGTGGACTGCAGCCTTCTCAGCTTCCTTCTCTTTTCTATAAAAGGGCTCTCCTTCCCTCGCTATGTGGGGGCTTGCATGCGGCTCATGGTGGTTGCAGACCTGAAACTGCAAGTCTCTGTTGATCCTGGGTAAACCCATCTTTGCTGGAGAAATATATGGCTGTCTCTTCATTTCAGGTCCACACTCTGGTGGCCTGTACAGGACCAGAAAAGATACCCGAAGGCTCCAGAGCTGGTGAGGAAGCAGGTGTGGTACCCACCACTGAGCCCACTGTGCTCACTGATCCTGGGGTTTGAAAGTACATCCTTCCCAAGGATCCACGCCCATGCCCTTTTTTTTACCTCTGAGGCTCTCCAGCTTTTATTTAGGATCTCTTTTCAGGTTTTATCTTCTAGTTAATGCCTTGTTCTGATTCTGAGATGACACTGTTTCAATCAAAGCTGGCTGAGACAGTCTTGGCCCGTTCCTTTAGGAACAGGAGCTGCTTCTCTGAAACTGTGCTGGCTTTTCAGCCTTCGGCCCATCCCTGATCTCTGGAAAGTGGTTGAAAAAGCCACTGGCCTGACTCTTCCAGGACCACGCTGTCACCTTGGAACTGGCTGGGATTAACTTACAAGCTGTGTGAATTAAGATATTTTATGCTGTAAACTGACTGAACTCTTTGAAAAAGAATGTTCTTTTACTCCAGAGAAATACTTCTAAGAAATACGATCCAAGTTATTTAAATATTTTGAGGGTGTACCTCCCAAAGAGATTCCAGCTGATTTTAATTTTTTTTTAATAATTTTATTTATTTATTTATTTATGTAGTCTTTTTAGGGCCAACCCAGGGCATATGGAATTCCCAGGCTAGGGGTCGAATTGGAGCTTGAGCTGCTGGCCTACGCCGCTGCCACAGCAACGTGGGATCCAAGGCGCATTTGTGACCCACACTGCAGCTCACAGCAATGCCAGATCCTTAACCCACTAAGTGATGCCAGGGATCGAACCCTCGTCCTCATGGATACTGGTCAGGTTTGCTACTGCTGAGCCACAATGAGAACTCTGTGATTTTATATTTAAAAACTGTGGTCCTTCTTCATGTGTATTTCTAAATAAATGGACTGGCCTGACCAAAGGCAATTTAGATTATTAATGGACATTACAGGGAACTTTTGAAATCCCCAAACATAATTTCCTTAAAATTAAACTGAACTACAATAGCGCCAACATTTCCAGAACTGCTCATTTTGATTGGCATTTTGAGGCTTCCCAACATTACCAGGAATCTAAAATTGCCTCTCTGCAGAAAAAAAAAGATTTAAAGATTAGCTGAGACAAATGATTAAAGAAAGAGAGAAAATGGCTCCTAAAACCTCAGGCTCTTCCTTCTTGGCTTGTTTCAGGCTCTGCCTCTGGTATCTTCTTGCTTTCTCCTTCCTTTCTACACCGCCTACATTTCCTCTATACACCCCCCAACACACACATACACACACACACACGCACACGCACGCACACACACACACACATACACACACTGATTCTCTTGTCAAACTTCCCCCTTTCTCTAAAAACTCCACTCCCTTTTCTTCCAAAGCTGTCAGAACCTGTCTCTTTAAAATTAAACCTTCTGAGGATCCGGGAGCTAAACTCTTAATTTCTTATATTCCCTGGACTAAAGCTGAGCTGCAAGCCATAGTCAAAGATTTTCCCAAAGTAACCGAAGATTCTTACAGATTTGCTAAGGAATTTAATATAGTCATTCAAACTTATCAACCTGGGAGTTAAAATGCATTTGGATGTAAGAGATCAGCAGCTTAAAATAATCATCTACATCTGTATCTAAACCTTATGGTAACCACAAACCAAAAATCTATAATAGGAGTTCCTTTGTGGCACAGCAGGTTGGTGATCCAGCACTGTCACTGCAGCAGCTCAGGCCACTGCTGTGGTGCAGGTCTGATCCCTGGCCCAGGAACTTCCACATACTGCAAGCATGGCAAAAATAAATAAATAAATAAATAAATAAATAAATAAATCTTTAAAAGATATACACACCAAAAAAAGTTTCAGAATCTAAAGGTAGCACTAAAGAGAGTCACCAAATAGCAAGGGAAGAGAGTGAAAGAGGAAGAAAAGAACAAAAGAGAACTACAAAAACTAACACCAAACAATTAAGAAAATGACAATAAGTACACAGTCATCAGTAATTACTTTAAATATAAATGGACTGTATGCTCCAATCAAAAGACAGAGAGTGGGAGTTCCCGTCGTGGCGCAGTGGTTAACGAATCCGACTAGGAACCATGAGGTTGCGGGTTCGATCCCTGCCCTTGCTCAGTGGGTTAACGGTCCGGCGTTGCCGTGAGCTGTGGTGTAGGTTGCAGACGCGGCTCGGATCCTGCGTTGCTGTGGCTGCGGCGCAGGCCAGCAGCTACAGCTCCGATTGGACCCCTAGCCTGGGAACCTCCACATGCCGCGGGTGCGGCCATAAACCCGCAGCCATAAAATGACAAAAGGCAAAAAAAAAAAAAAAAGACACAGAGTGGCTGAATGGATACTAAAACAGGGTGCATATACATGCTATCTACATGAGACTCACTTCAGATCTTAAGATACACACAGACTGAAAGTGAGAGAATGGAAAAAAGTATTCTATGCAAAGTAAAAGAAAGCTGGGATAGCAATACTTATATCAGACATAATAGATTATAAAACAAAAGCAGTTATGAGACAAAGAAGGAATTACATAATAATCAAGGGATCAATCCAAAAGGAAGACTTAACAATTATAAATATATATGTACACAACATAAAACTACCAACATACATACAGCCATAAAAGGAGAAATTAACAGTAACAAAATAAGAGCAGGGGACTTTAACACCCCACTTACACCAGTGAACAGATTACCTCGACAGAAAATCAACAAGAAAACTCTGGCCTTAAATGATGCTTTATGTCAGATTACATATATATATGTGTGTGTGTGTGTATATATATATATATATATATGTATACATATGTGTGTGTGTGTGTGTGTGTGTGTGTATAAACATTCCACCACAAAGTAGCAAAAGACACAGTCTTTACAAGCACACAGGGAACATTCTCCAGTATGGTTGACAAGCTAGGCCACAAAACAAGTCTCGCTAAATTTAAGAAGACTGAAATCATATCAAGTATCTTTTCTTTTTTACAGCCGAACCTGTAGCATATGCAAATTCCCAGGTCAGAGGCTGAATTGGAACTGCAGCCGCAGTCTATGCGACAGCCACAGCAACACTGGCTGAGCCTCATCTTTGACCTACACTGTAGCTTATGGCAGTGATGGATCCTTAACCCTCCAAGCCAGACCAGGGATCAAACCTGCATCCTCACAGAGATGTCGGGTCCTTAATCTACTGAGCCACAACAGGAACTCTTCAGGTATCTTTTCTGACCACAAATATATGAGACTAGAAATCAACTATAGAATAAAAAACTGAAAAAAGCACAAACACGTGGAAGTGTAAAAATATGCTACTAATAACTGGTTCACTTGCTGTACACTTGAAACTAATCCAACGTTGTAGGTCCACTGCACTCCATTAAAATTTGTTAAACGCTAGTAAACAACCAATGGATCACTGAAGAAATCAATTAAGAAATTAAAAAATACCTAGATACAAATGAAAATGAAAACAATTATTAAAAAAAACTGGCACGCAGCAAAAGAAGTTCTACAAGGGAAGTTTATAGCAATACAAGCCTACTTCAGGAAACAAGAAAAATCTCAAATAAAAGGCCTAAACTTACACTTAAAGGAATCAGAAAAAGAAGAAAAAACAAAACCCAAAGTTAATATAAGGAAAGAAATAAAGACCAGAGCAAGAGTTCCCATCGTGGCATAGCAGAAACAAATCCGACTAGGAACTATGAGGTTGAGGGTTCGATATTTGGCCTTGCTCAGTGGGTTAAGGATCGTCATTGCTGTGAGCTATGGTGTAGGTCGCAGATGGGGCTGGGATCCAGCTGTACCTCCAATTAGACCACTAGCCTGGGAACATCCATATGCTGTGGGTGTGGCCCTAAAAAGCAAAAAAAAAAAAAAAAAAAAAAAAAAAAAAAAAAAAA
>PVHT020000283.1:3600034-3631597 GCA_004024745.2 Catagonus wagneri | reverse complement strand
TAAACAAAACTAATAAAACATTACCCAAACTCTTCAGAAAAAAAAGAGGGCCCAAATCAATAAAATAAAACATGAAAAAAGTTACAACTGACACCACAGAAATACAAAAGATTATAAGAAACTACTACAAACTATATGCCAATAAAATGAACAACCTAGAAAAAATGGACAAATTCTTAGAAAGATAAAATCTCCCAAGACTGAAAACTGAAGAAATAAAAATATGAACAGACCAGTCACCAGTAATGAAAGTGAGTCAATAATAATAACAATTTTAAAACTCCCAACAAACAGGGAGTTCCCCTTGCGGCTCAGCGGAAACGAGTCTGACTAGCATTCATGAGGATGCAGTTCAATACCTGGCTTTGCTCAGCGGGTTAGGGATCCTGCATTGCTATGAGCTCTGGTGTAGGTCACAGACGCAGCTCAGATCCCGAGCTGCTGTGGCTGTGGTGCAGGCCGACAGCTGCAGCTCCAGTTCGACCCCTAGCTAGTCCTAAAAAAAGACCCCCAAAAAAATGAAAAAAAAAATTCCCAACAAACAAAAGGCCAGAACCAGAAGGCTTCACAGGTGAATTCTACCAAATCTTTAGAAAAGAGTTAACACCTATCCTTCTCAACCTATTTCAAAAAACTGCAGAGGAAGGAATGCTTCTGAACTCATTCTACAATACCAGCATCACTCTGATAATAAAACCAAATATATCACAAAAAAAGAAAATTAAAGGCCAATATCACTGATGAACCAGGATGCAAAAATCCTCAACAAAATATTAGTAACATGAATCCAACAATACAGAAAAAAGAATGACATCTTGCCACTTGCAACAACATGAATAGACCTAGAGGATGTTATGCCAACTGAAATAAGGCAGAAAGAGAAAGACAAATACTGTATGATCTCACTCACATGTGAAACCAAAAAACACAAATGATAGAGGAAACATTGTAAACCAACTATACTTTAAAAATAAAATAAATAATAAAAATTCAAATTAAAAATAAAATGAACCTAACAGAACAGAAACAAAGTCATAGATACAGAGAACAAACAGGTGGTTGCAAGAAGGGAGGGAGTCAGGGATGTAAAGAAATAGGTGAAGGAGATTAAGAGACACAAACTTCCAGTTACAAAATAAGTGAGTCATGGGTATGAGAAGTACAGTTTGGGGAATACAGTCAATAATTTTGCAGTATTTTGGTGACAGATCATAACTAGACTTACTGTGGTGGTCATTTTGAAATGTGTAGAAGTATCAAATCGCTATCTCGTGTAACAGGAACTAACACTGATGGAACCTCCTGACTATTCATGATGATCTGCAGGGAATTCCTTTGGCCACGATGACCGCTCACGGTGCACTGATGGTCTTTATTTGAAAGGTGACAATGGCAAATATTGTGCAGGGTATGATATTATAACTCTTTTCGATGTTGTTAAGGCAGCATCATTACAGATGGCTACTTAAGACCAACAGGCTGAATCATATGTTCTTACACAGGTTTGTACTTCAACCATGGACAAAACTGCCACTGTCTATACTGATAATAGATACGCTTTCAGAGCAGGTCATGATTGTTGTGGAAGCAACGTGTCTTCCTTACTTCCAGTAGGAATGAATGTTTAAATGGCCCCTATGTTCAGGAACTGCTGAATACAACATTTTTACTTTTATATTTTAGCTGTTAAGATTCTGGGGCATTCTAAACTCAACTCTCTGGAAGATAAGGGAAATCACCTTGCTGACATTTCCACAAGAAATGCCGTCCTTAAAGGAACCAACAGTAGCCAAACCTCTGCCATAGTCCAAAGGTACATTTCCCCCAATGATAACCTGGAAAAACTGAGAAGCCCAAAAACTGGCTTCAGAAAAGGAAAAAAAAAGATGGTAAATTCAACAACCGCTGGTTTGATAAAAAGAGCAAGTTCTGGTTTGGACCAAATAACAATCCAGTCCTACCGGAGGCTCTAAAATTCCCACTCATCACCCGGGCACACACATTAAATCACTGCTCTACTGACAAAATGACGTCATTCATGAATCATTGTTGGTGGGAAAACATTAACAAGGCCACTTAAACTGCCTACCCTGCTTGTCCCACTTATCTGAAGTACAACCCATGGAAGCCTGTTCAGACTGGTCCTGGACACTTTAAATTGCCTAATGGACCATTTGAGGTCTGGAAAATGGATTTCATACAACTTTCTCCATTTCATGGAGATAAGTATCTTTTAGTCATGATCTGTGCATTCTCACACTGGACTGAAGGCTTCCCCTGCGGACAGAAGACTGCCCCTTCCGTTGCTAAAGTCCTTTCTGTTAAATATCATTCCTACCTGGGCAACTCCTTTCAAACCTCTTAGCGACTGAGGAACCTATTTTAATGGCCAAGTACCTCAACAAATCTATGGCTGGTTTTACACGTCTACTGTGTTAACCTCCCTCGGTCCTCTGGTTTGGCTGAACACTGTAACATTATTAAGACTCAATTGGCAAAATTTGTAGGGGTCAAGTACCTTGGCCAAAAAAGCCTTTGGTCCTTCTCAAAAATCAGACCTACCTCTTTTGCAACTTAAAAACTCCTACCTTTTAAGACAGCCATAGAAAACTCAATGCACTTGGCTCCTGCTTTTTCCTGACCCACAACTGATAAAATGAGAGATATTCCAATAGCATAAAGACCTAATTGCTTCTACTAAAAATAATCATCCTTGGAGTTCTCCTGTGGCACAGCCGGTTAAGGATCTGGCATTGTCAATACAACAGCTTGGGCTGCTGCTATGGTACAGGTTTGATCCCTGACCCAAGAACTTCATGCCTTGGGTGTGGCCAAAAAAAATATTCATCATACTTTGGTAGAGCCATCTTTTCACAGTGTACCCTCAGGAGACAAAGACCTTCAGCATCACATCCTGCAACCTGGAGATGTCATCTATTAGAAAAGACACCTCCCAAGGAACTCCCTTCAACCTTGCTGGGAAGACCCACCTATTGGTCAATGCTTCCCAATCTTTGTGGCACCAAGTCACAAGGAACAGACTCTTCAGTTCTCAGGAATATACTTAAGAAAGTGTGGAACTCTGCTGGACATTCTGATGATATGCTCACCAACGCCCACGATCTTGATAGCATAGGGAGTTTAGATTAAAAGTACCTGAGAGCTCTCCCATCCTACCCCTCCTTGTTGCTCAAATGTGGCCTTAATAGGTTTCCTATCTGTGCACTTTCCCTCTTGTGTGCAACACTGCACCTGGGAAAGCTCCTTCCTGGCGCTGACAGAGAAAATGCCACTGAAACCAAAAAACCTGACCTTTGATAAGTGAGGTTTTCAGAGAAAGATCTTGATCACAAGGAAGATGTCTAAAAAAATTAATAAGCAGAAAAACAGATCAAGAGGAGTTCCCGTCATGGCTCAGTGGTTAACGAATCCGACTAGGAACCATGAGGTTACGGGTGCGATCCCTGGCCTTGCTCAGTGGGTTCAGGATCCGGCATTGCCGTGAGCTGTGGTGTAGGTTGCAGACGTGGCTCGGATCCCGCATTGCTGTGGCTATGGCGAAGGCCGGCAGCTACAGCTCCTATTGGACCCCTAGCCTGGGAACCTCCATATGCTGCGGGTGCGGCTCTAGATAAAAGGCAAAAAGACAAAAAAAAAAAAAAAATCAAGATAGCAGACTAGGAGGACATGGCATTCATCTCTCCACACAAACACATCAAAAATACATCTACATGTGGCAATTCTCATGGAAAACTAACTGGAAATTCGCCGTAGAACTACGGTATAACCAAAGCTTCAAGAAAGCTCTCAATGGAATCAGGATGGAAAAAAAGGCCATCGGGTTGGGGTCTGCGCCTCTGGGAGGAATCTGTAAGGACAAGAAGGGTTCACATGGGCAGATCTTTACCCTGAGGAGTGAGCAGGTCAAGACACAATCTGGGCTTCCCAGTCCTGGGGTCCTGCATGGAGGAGGCGAGCCCCCTTACCCGCTGGGATATCTGCTGAGACAGAAAAAGGCTGAAGAAGCCTAGACTCTGACGAGAGTGTGCATATGCTAGCTTGCTGACAATCAGGGCAGAGAGAGCCTTGCACTGGTGGTTGTAGCCTCGCCACACTTCCCAATATGAAGGGCAGAACACCCCAGCCCTGCTCACTCCACCCCACAGCCTGGCATAGGATCTGGGCAGGGACTGGTCTAGCTGTGCAGAGAAAGATGGGAGAGCCTGGGATGTGGTCCGGGGGAGCCACAGTACTCACTGTCAGCATGCGTGTGAGGCAGCGGATATTGCTGCTGGGACACTGTTAGCAAGTGCATGGGTTGGCGCCACAAGTGCAGTGGCTAAAGGCTGAATCTCAGGCAGAGAGGCACTGGGAGAGGACTCATCCAGCTCAGCAGAGATAACCCAGAGGGCCTACGGCGGAGATGGGGCGTCTAGATGGGGCAGTGTTGGTCACTGTCAACACACTCAGGAGTGTACAGCAAGCAGTTCATCTCCCTGTAAGAGCGCCCTGGCTCTGCCCACTCCACATCAGGCTTAGCACTAGATCTGGGGCAGACAGGTCCTGGGAGAAGCCTGCTATAGACACAGCCCAGATCTCAGGCAGCAGCACAGCCACCTCCATCCCGACAGCAACAACGTCCTCATTGCCAGCCCCATCCTATTCCATACAACGGCTTTGCACTAGATTGGGGAGGAACACACAGAGAAAGAAATGAGACGTTAAGCTGCTTCTGAGCGTGAGAGTGGACGTCTACACGGGAAACATAAAGGTCCTCTGTGACCACATGGGCCTCACTTGCCTCAGCTATCACCTCCTTTGGGGCAGGGCACGAACTCAAGGGCAATGGAGCCTGATCAAACTCAACCTGCAGGGCTTCTACTTCAATACTGGCAAGGAGATTCCACCCCAACATGATGCAACAACCACGGAACAAAGAGGAAATGGTGCCTTACATCCAGCACAGACTTCAGATCTCCCAACACCAATCACACCACCTAGCAAGAGAATAAAGGTGGCTAGCAACCACACAGAAATCAGTCCTCAGCCAAAAACATCGGACACATACAGCCAATACAGGGACACTCCCACATAAAAAGACCACATCCAGACCACAATAAATAGCTGTTTCTCTTAAATTCATAGAGACAGAGAAAGTTAAGTAAAATGAAACGACAGAGGAACCACGCCCAATTAAAAGAATAAGATAAATTCCCAGAAAGGATAATGAAACAAAGCTCACCAGTCTGCTAGACACTGAATTCAGAAAGGAGGTAATAAAAATGCTAAAGGAATTAAGAAAGTTTTTTTTTGGGGGGGTGAACTTGTAGCATATGGAAGTTCCCAGGCTAGGGGCTGAATTGGAGCTGTAGCTGCTGGCTTTCACCACAGCCACAGCAAGGCAGGATCCAAGCGCATCTATGACCTACACCACAGCTCACGGCAACGACAGATACTTAACGCACTGAGTGAGGCCAGGGATCAAACCTGCGTCCTCATGGATACTAGTCAGGTTCGTAACCCACTGAGCCATAATGGGAATTCCCAAGAAAGATTACTGGTAGAAACGCAGATCACTGTAACAAGGAACTGGAGAACGGAAAAGATAAACCAATCAAAAACAGATAATACAACTGCCAGGATAAAAGAAATCTAGAAGCAATGAAAAGCAGACTAAATGACACAGAAGAATAAAAAAGTTATCTAAAAGACAGAATAATGGAAATCACCCAATCAGAACACTGGACAGAAAGACAAATAAAGAAAAATGAAAGCAACATAACAAGGTCTATGGGATAATACAAAACGTGCCAACCTATGCATAAGAGGAGTTCCAGAAGAATAGAGAAGAGGATCCAAAAAAAAAAGATTTGAAATCATTTGAAAAAAAAAAATGCATCTGCCTTTTAAAATTACACCCAAAAAAATCAAACACCTGGGAATAAACCTGACCAAGGAGTTGAAAGACTTATATGCTGAGAACTGTAAAACACTAGTCAAGGAAATTAAAGAGGATTCAAAGAAAGAGGAAGATATTCCATGCTCCTGGGCTGGAAAAAGTAATATCGTAAAAATGGCCATACTACTCAAAGCAATCTACAGATTCAATGCAATCCCTATCAAATTACCCATGACATTCTTCACAGAACTAGAACAAACAATCCAAAAACTTATATGGAACCACAAAGGTCTAGAATTGCCAAAGCAATCCTGAGGAACAAAAACCAAATAGGAGGCATAACTCTCCCAGACTTCAGACAATATTACAAAGCCACAATAATCAAGACAGTGTGGTATTGATACCAAAACAGACATACAGATGAATGGAAAAGAACAGAGAACCCAGAAATAAACCCAGACACCAACAGTCAATTAATCTTCGACAAAGGCATCAAGAACATAAAATGGGGAAAACACAGTCTTTTCAGCAAGTGATGCTGGGAAAACTAGACAGCTGCATGTAAATCAGTGAAACTGTAACACACCCTCACACCATGCACAGAAATAAACTCAAAATGACTTAAAAACTTAAACATAAGACAAGACACCATCAAACTCCTAGAAGAGAACATAGGCAAAACATTCTCTGACATCAACCTTACAAATACTTTCTCAGGTCAGTCTCCCAAGGCAACAGAAATAAAAGCAAAAATAAACTAATGGGACCTAATCAAACTGACAAGCTTTTGCACAGCAAAGGAAACCATAAAAAACAAAGAAACAGACAACTTACAGAATGGGAGAAAATAGTGTCAAACGATGCAACTGACAAGGGTTTAATCTCTAAGATATACAAACAACTGATACAACTCAACAGCAAAAAAAGCCAGCAACCCAGGAGTTCCCATCATGGTGCAGCAGAAATGAATCCGACTAGGAACCATGAGGTTGCAGGTTCAAACACTGGCCTCGCTCAGTGGGTTAAGAATCCCGCATTGCCGTGAGCTGTGGTATACGGCAAAGATGTGGCTCAGATCCCATGTTGCTGTGGGTGTGGCCGGCAGCTATAGCTCTGATTAGACCCCTAGCCTGGGAATCTCCATATGCCATGGGTGCGGCCCTAAAAAGAAAAAAAAAAAACAAAAACAAAAAACCAACAACCCAATTGAAAAATGGGCAAAAGACCTGAATAGTCATTTCTCCAAAGAAGGTAAGACAGATGGCCAACAAGCACATGAAAAAATGCTCAACATCACTGATTATTAGAGAAATGCAAGTCAAAACTACTCTGAGGTACCACCTCACACTAGTCAGAATGGCCAAAGTCCACAAATAACAAATGCTGGAGAGGGGGTGGAGAAAAGGAAACCCTCCTGCACTGTTGGTGGGAACGTAAGCTGGTACAACCACTATGTAAAACAGTATGGAGGTACCTTAGAAAACTATACATAGAACTACTATATGACCCAGCAATCCCACTCTTGGACACATACCTGGACAAAACTTTCCTTGAAAAAGACACATGACCTGCATGTTCATTGCAGCACTATTCACAATAGCCAAGACATGGAAACAACCTAAATGTCCATCGACAGATGACTGGATTAAAAAGATGTGGTATATATACACAATGGAATACTACTCTGCTATAAAATAATGCAATCTGCAGCAACATGGATGGAACTACAGACTCATACTAAGTGAAGTAAGTCAGAAAGAGAAAGACAAATACATATGATTTCACTTATATCTGGAATCTAATATAGAGCACAAATGAACCTTTCCACAGAAAAGAAATTCATGGATATGGAGAACAGACTTGTGGTTGCCGAGAGGGAGGGGGAGGGACTGGGAATTTGGGGTTAATAGATGCAAACTATAGCCTTTGGAATGGATAAGCAATGGGATCCCCCTGGATAGCACTGGGAACTATGTCTGGTCACTTGTGATGGAGCAGGATAATGTGAGAAAAAAGAATATACGTGTGTGTGACTGGGTCATCTTGATATGCAGCAGAAAATTGACAGAACACTGTAAATCGGCTATAATGGAAGAAATAAAAATCATTATAAAAAAAGAGAAAAAACGGATATTTAAATGCTTGCTCAAGTATTTATGGAAAAAAGGACACTATGCCTGGAATTTCCTTTAAAATAATCCAGGCTTTTTGTTACTTTTGGAGGCGGAGGGATTTTAGGTAAAACAAACTGTACCAGAGGTTACTAACTGTTGAAGATGACTGATAATTATACCTAAAGGTTCATTAAACATTTTCTTGACTTTTGTGTATGTTAAAAATTTCCCATAATGTAAAGTTTTAAAAATGAACAAAAAGCACTATTCAGCACTCTCTAAAGATATAATAACCTCTGAGGAGTTCTAAGAAGCCTTGATGGGGGCGGGGGGAGCAGAAACAAGGCAGGAACCTCTGGAATGGGCAGGTCTGTGTAGAGTACTACTGCAGGGGACCAGTAGCTGAGTTGTGATCAAGACCTTGTGTATAAGTTATCTTCCTGAGCACTTCTTAGCTAAGCAAGTGGCAGAATAAAGTTCAAGGTCAGGTTTTTAATACACTGCTAAGCCAGACCCCATGTGACCAAATCTACCTTATTTTTCCATTCCCACATTAATCCAAGTCTTAACCATTCTACAAGACCCAGCTCAAGTCTTGGCCCCTTCTTAACTTAAAGATCTCCCTATTTCCATATTTTTATCACTCCTTTTGGCTTCCTATTTGTTCTCTAATATTGTTAGTGGCTTCCTGATACCTCCGTCCCCAACTTCAGTGAATGCTCCTAAAACCAGGGTCTATGACATCGTTTATAAATTCTCTCAGCACCAAAAATAATACTATCCAGGAGTTCCCGTCGTGGCGCAGTGGTTAACGAATCCAGCTAGGAACCATGAGGTTGCGGGTTGGATCCCTGGCCTTGCTCAGTGGGTTAACGATCCGGCGTTGCCGTGAACTGTGGTGTAGGTCGCAGACGCGGCTCGGATCCTGCGTTGCTGTGGCTGCGGCGTAGGCCAGTGGCTACAGCTCCGATTAGACCCCTAGCCTGGGAATCTCCATGTGCCGCGGTTGCGGCCCTAAAATGACAAAAGGCAAAAAAAAAAAAAAAATACTATCCACAAAGCCGCAGCTCAGTTACTACCTGAATAAATAAAAGCACTGGAGAAGCCCCAAAATAAATGATCTAATGGGCAGAGCATGTGGGTAAGGGGAGGAAGGTTTCTTTGATCCCTCTCTTCCGGTAGTTTCAAAAACTCTACATACACAGCACTCCTTTTTCTATTCTTATTATGAAGCTTCTGGATACTTTGACCAACTCCCAGCATGTGAGCAAAAATCACTGCATCTGGCACTGGATAGAAACGTGAAATTTTGAAAGTTGGAATTTAAACCAAATGAGTTTTTTCCCCTTGTGGTTTGTAACCATCATACGCAGCTGGGGCCCGGGCTTTTCCTTCACGTGTCCAGCAGGCTATGCTGTGCGCTAAGAGAATACACCTGCGACGCTTGTGCGAGCACAGCACAGGAGCTGCAGATTTTCAGCAAATATTCTGGCGCATCCCAGGAATGGCAAAGTGGAATCGCGAGAGACTCGGGATCTCTAGTAAGGCTGCTATGAACTCTGATTCTAAAGCGCCGCAAGCTCACGCTTTTAGATTTAGTGATTAAGAAAGATTCATCTCCACGAAACAACAGACATTATACAAAGATATGCAAGAGCAAAGCATCTAGGAAAACACGCTTGTTGGAAAACTTTTACACACAAAAACAAAAAGCCGAAGAGTAGACGGTTCTCATTTGGCGCGTTCTGGTCCTCACGGGTTAGCGCCACCATCTTACCCAGAGAACTGGTACCGGCCAGTGAAGAGGGGGAACCCGCTGCAGGACAAAGCAGACGCCTGGGGCTTGCGCCCAGCCTCCCGGGGCAGTAGGGCTCTGGCGGGAACCACCGAGCGCGGACCTCCGGTGCGTCCTAGAGCGGCTGCACGCGGGCACAGGCGGCGGCGGACTTCCGCCCGCAAGCGTTGCCGCCCCGTGGCCGGCTGGGCCTCGCTGCGGGCCTGCGCCTCCCTCGGCTCTTGCCGCGGGCCTCGGGCAGTGGGTGAGTGGGGCAAGGCGTGGCGGAGGGGGGCGGCCCGGGGTCTGCGCCGCCGCGGCCTCCCCGGCGTCTGCCAAATGGGCTGAGCGCGCGGGCGGGCGCGCTGCTTGCAGACTCGCGGGCTGGGCTCGGAGCGGAGGACCCAGACCCCGGAGCGCCTGGGAGCGAGGATGCGCCTTGGCTACCCACCCCCCAGCCCCAAATCCCCTTCTCCATCCCCATCCCCACCCCCCGGGTGGGGGCCTCCGCCGTCCAGCGCTCCTGCCTGCGCCCATCCCTCTTTTGCTCGCTGACGCCGACTTGGAGAAGAGGCGGGGCCGGCTCCTGGCCTCTGGCCCTGACTCGGCCTTGGCCGCTCACTCTATCTCTCGGGCCACGGTTCTTTCATCCCTAAAACGGAGGATGGCAGTATCTGTCCTACGTGCACCAATGAGTGCTGGCAGGGTTGGCGCTACCTGCCTGGAAACTGGTTCTCAGTCCTGCAGCCTTTCGAACCACGTGGGATGCCTTCCAGATGCTTAGGCCCCAGAATCACCAGGTGGTATGCAGCCAGGATGGAGAACCACTGGCCCAGAGTGTCAAGTGACAGTACTCCGATGGTGTGCTGTGTTCTGACCCGGAATGTGCACGTCCTCCAAAATGGATCATAGCCATCAGAAAACAGGCGGCTGTTTTTCTTGTTCAGGAAAACAGGGACCAAAATCTGGTTTGGTTACTTATTTCCTGGTATTTAGAACGGTGCATGTCACAAAACATGCACCCCTGTTAAATACATTAATTTCTGTCCACTTTCCGACCTAGTGGAGAGTTTTGATTATTTGGCTTGTTTTTAAACTTTTTATTATGGAAACTTTGAAATATATACGAGAAGAGAATAGTGTATGGAATTCTCAACTCATGATCCATCTTGTTTGATCTCTTATCCTTACCATCACTGGATTATTTTGAAGCAATTCCAGATGTACCATTTCATCCATAAAATGCTTGTTTATGTTTACAAAACACAGTAACTCCTTTTTCTTATATTATTCAAATAACTTTAATGAGATTTTCTAAAAACTATTACATGTTAGTGTTCTGTTCATCAGATGCAAAATGAAAAAGAAGAAAAATACGGAAAAAGAACTCGATCCAGTTAAAATTTGTTGTTTTAAGAAATTAATATATTTCTTGAAAACATTTTTTTCACACACTGCTGAGCATTCAAACATTAGATAAATGTTTATTTAAAACCATCCTCCATGAAGCACTACATTAATGCCTTAGCAGAATCAATTTGATCTGAAATAAATTGGGCTGCATTCCTTCTTAAACATAAAACCATTATCAAAGTTACAAGAATTTCACATTACCATTTGTCCAGTGAACGTTTATATTTTCCCAGTTGCTTTTTTCCTCGCATTATCAGTTAGTAAACATCAGTATTTGGACAGGCTATACACGTTACATTTGGTTGATGGACTCATGTCTTTTAATCTCTTTATCACCGCCCTCTTTACTAAATTTTTCCTTGCATTGTACTTGTTGAAGAAGCCAAGTCATTTGTCCCATAGTGCTTCCCACATACTATATTTTACTTTTTCCATGCACATTCCTTTAATAAACTGGTATATAGATTTCAGGTTTTTTCAGATTCAGGTTCTACTTTTTGGCAAGAAAACCTCCTAAATTACTGTGTACTTCATCTCATCAGGAGCTGGATTAGGTCTTGTCTCTCTTTGTGTTAAGAACTATCAGTGGACCTTTTCTGTACAAATTGTAGTGCTGGGTAACCAATTCCCCGGGGAAGTACAGAAGGATGTCAGCTACTACCTCCAGAAGGAATGACAGAATATCACCTTTTTGCAACCCTGAATGAAATAATGGATCCTGGCGATAATCATTAGTGGCTGTTAACATCAGAAAAAGAGAGAGAGCCAGACAGCATGTGCTTACTGATGGAAGTAACCAGTACCACTTATCGAGTATACTTAGAAGATGGTGGGGGATAGAGATGAAACAGGACTGACCATGAGTTGATAATTATTGAAGCTCAGTGATGGATGGGAATGTGACAGTGCGTTATACTAATCTCTCTGCTTTTGGATATGTCTCATAACAACGGTTTTTTATTTTTAAAGATAGACTCGATGGCCTGTGTGAGTCCAGGTCAGCCTGACCCATCCATTTAGTTCTGCATTAGCCTTTCACTAAGTGGTTCTCAAAACTGACTGCATGTTAGACTCACAAGGGGAGAATATTTTAAATACTAAAGCACGTATCTCACTTGCAGAATTTCCTGTTTAATTGTTCTGGGATGAAGCCCAATCATTTTTATGTTTTAAAAGCTCTCCAGGTGATTCTAATACTCTCCAGGGTTCTGTACCACTGGCCTAGATTTGTTACAGATTGCAAAGTGATTAAATTCTGTTATATCTTCTGCACTTATTACCTTAATTTCTTTCTTTCCTTTTTTTTTTTTTTTTTTGGAGTTCCTGAGCCTATGGAGCTTACTGGCCAGGGATCAGATCCGAGCTGCAGCCACTGCAATGCCAAATCCTTAACCCACTGAGCTGGACCGGGGTTGGAACCCGCGTGCCAACACTCCCAAGACACTGCCTATCCTGTTGCGCCATAGTGGGAACTCCTACCTTAAATTTTTTAACTTCCTACATTCTGTTTATTCTCATGTCTCTTGCAAACTTCAATCCAGGAAGAAAGCCTCTGTAAAGTAAACTACTTAATTATTTGAGGAAGTCTTGATCTTGGGAGTGAAAACGTGGAATAAATGGAAAGGACACTAGCAATGACATAAAGGCCTCTGTGTGGGGTGTAGAGATGTGTGGTGTGTGTGGGGTAAGGTGTGTGTTTGTGGGGAGTTGACTGTATCCCCCAGTGGAAAGGAAGATTAGGTGATATATAGTTAGAAAAGCATATTTAGGATTATGATACACTTTTTAAAGATCAGAATTAAATTAAAAATAAATTAAAATCAAATGCCACTTATTGTAACAAAAACAATTCAAAGACATAAAGTTAATAATCCTCACCATCACACCATCATTTTAATCATTCCTGGGATCACCAATATTAGCAATATGGTGTGTATCCTTCCTCTCCAGACTTCTGTCTTGCATAACGTAGGGGTTTGGGCATTGTTATTAAAATATGAGATGATATCATAACCATCTGTAATTTTCCTCATTTTCATCCCTCCAGGACAAGAATTGCAGACCTGACCTAGCTGCAGAATAAATAGTTAATGGTAGGAATATACAAAAAATATTCAGTTGTTTCTCTGTTAGATAGATATATATATTCATATGTCTTCCAAATTTTAGCCACCTTAAAAGTACCACAATAAACATTGTACGTAGACCTTTTATTTCTATAGAGTCGATTCCCAAAAATGAAATTGCTGGGTTAAAGTACGTTGTTTTTGGCAGCGTCATTTTCCCTTGTCCTGGTTAGCACTGGATAGTACTAATATTTGCCAAGTGATTCCTCTTTGTTTTTTAATTTGCATTTCCTCTAACTACTGGGGGACTGAGCACTTTTCATGCTTACTGGCCGTGGATTTCTTCTGTGAATTTCCTGTGTATATTCCCGGTCTTATTTTTCTATTGTATCCATTATTATTTTTGGTTTTGAATGCATTTGCCTGAACTTTATGGGGAATTTTTTTTTTATTTTGCTTTTTAGGGCCACATTTGTGGCATATGGAGGTTCCGAGGCTAGTGGTCGAATCAATTACAGCCTACGCCACAGCCATAGCAACATTAGATCTGAGCTGAGTCTGTGACTTATACCACAGCTCAGGGCAACACCAGAGCCTTAACCCACTGAGCGAGGCCAGGGATTGAACCCGCAACCTCATGATTCCTAGTCAGATTCGTTTCTGCTGTGCCACGATGGGAACTCCTAAGGGGCATCATTATCATATAATGTGAAGAGTTTCTTCAGGTGTTTCTTTGACTTAAAGAGTCTTTCAGGGATATATGAAAGTTTTTAGGTAGTAAAAATGTCTGCTTTTAAAAAATTGAGTTTTGTGTCTTGCCAGTAAGGACTTTCTCATCCCCAAAGCTATGTACATAGTCTTCTAATTTTTTTAACATTTTTTTGGATCTTTTACATTTATGTTTCTAAACCGCATGGAATGTATTTTTATGTACAATGCAAAACATGACTCTTGCTTTTTATCTTTTTCAGCAGAGTAGCCTCTTAGGTCAGTGCCGTTCATTAAATTCGCCATTCTTTTTATAATTTGGTATATACTGATTTCCATACATATCTGGGTGTATTTCTGGACTAACTCTTCTCTATTGTCTCTTTTTTTGTGCCAGTATATTTGTGCCAATATTATTCTTTTTTTCATTATGCCTGATTAGTATAGAAAGTGTTAATATTTAGAAAGATAAGTCACTACTCACTACTTGTGAACTTTTTTTCATGTACATGTACTTTTCATGTATTGACATGTATTTTTCTTCCATGTGATCTTTGGGTTGCTTTTGTTTCAAGATAATCTCACTGGAAATCTGATAGAATTTCCATGAAATATATGTACATTAATTATGAAAAGATAGACATTTCTGTGATATTAAATCTTCCCATCAAGGAAGCTGATGTGCAGCTCCTTTTGGATCTTCCCTGTGAACTTTATGTCTAGTTATTTTATAAGACTTCTTTTTTCTTTTGTGAATAAGATATTTTCCCTCTGATTTTTATTTTTATCTGGTTATTGCTAGGACTGAGAAAAGGTTTTGATAGTTTTTTCCGCCAGTGATGATATATTTATCCAGCTCTCAAGTTTTCTTATTTTACTAGTTTTTCTTAAGATTGTTTGTTTTCTTCAGTGCCATCAGTGTGGGTAATCTATAATTGGTTATATATAAGCTTGGGTTTATGCTTATTTATTTTCTTTGATGTATATCTCCCACCACAGAAATCTATCAGAGATAGATGTGCCCAAAAATAGTGAAAAGAAAAACAGATACCAGGAGGTGGCAGAAATCTACACACTCACCAGGTTATTGCTGATCCCTCATAACAGCCAAAGCGCATGTGCTAACCCCTCATGGACTCTGTTATTAGGGAGTGAGCTATTCGGCATAACTGTGGCGTGAGCATTGCTGTAGAGTGTTACAGAGCAGTGCTGTGGTTTATGGTGGTTCAGAGAAAGGGCTGCTCGCCATGGGCACCAGAGAGAGCACTTAGCATCATTAAGTTCCTGCCCAGAACCTCCCTAGGGTTGCTTATTGTTTATTAGAACGACTTGTTTTAAAATGAATAGGCAGAAAGTGCAGCGTTCTCACATACCCGCTCCTATCCAGGTTCCCCTAGTATTAATGTCTTGTGGAGTTCCCTAGTGGCTCAGTGTGTTAAGGATCTGGCTTTGTTACTGCTGTGGCACGGGGTCAGTCCCTGGTCTGGGAAGTCTGGGATGCCACAGATATGGCAAGAAAAAACAAACCAAAAAAAACCGTCTTGCATTAGTGTGGTGCTGTATTCATTAGCCTGTATTGATACATTATTATTAACCAAGTTTACGTTAGGGTTGATTCATTCTTTGTGTTTGTTCATTCTGTGGGTTTTGACCAATGTACAGCGACTGAGTGTCTGTCTTTACTGTGTTATACAGAACAGTTTTGCTGTCCTAAAAATCCCACGTGCTCTGCCTATTCATCCCTCTGTCCCTTCCCCCCAAACCAGTGTCTTTTTACTGTCCCCATAGTTTTGCCTTTTCCAGAATGTCAGATAGTTGGAATTCAGCTATAGTTTTTAATTGACTGGGTTTGGCTTTTTAAAAACGGGTTTATTTCTGTGTGTGTGAGCAGTCATACAAGTTTGGTAACTGATAAAGAGTTACTAAGATAATCTCTCTTTGGATTTCTGTGGAAAACTATTACAGAACAGGAAGCCAGAGTGTTCTGAAGAACCAAAACATAGGTAGCAGTGAAAACATATAAGAACTGATTTTTGGTGATTTTGAGCAGTGACGTATAATAATTGAGAAGCGATCTTCTTGTTGCAGGGTGGAAGATGTCTATGGATGTGACGTTTCTGGGAACAGGCGCAGCATACCCATCTCCAACCCGAGGTGCCTCCGCTCTGGTCCTTCGGTGTGAAGGCGAATGCTGGCTCTTTGACTGTGGGGAGGGAACCCAGACCCAGCTAATGAAAAGCCAGCTTAAAGCAGGTTCGTGTGCATTCGACTATCTCATTAAAGCTGTCTCTTTTTCTGCTTCATTTTCTTGGCTCTCCTAGGGCCTTTGGCCCAGAAATGGCCTGGACAGTGGCATTTCATTTCAGTGCCGGGGCCCTGGCAAGACTTGGAAGGCGCTCAGGCGTCTTGCCACACCCGCTGAACTAATT
This sequence comes from Catagonus wagneri, assembly GCA_004024745.2. Classification (NCBI taxonomy): domain Eukaryota; kingdom Metazoa; phylum Chordata; class Mammalia; order Artiodactyla; family Tayassuidae; genus Catagonus; species Catagonus wagneri. The sequence continues at coordinate 3,615,194 of PVHT020000283.1, read as the reverse complement.
TCCCTTCCGTCCCCTCCCCTTCCCTTCCCTTCCCTCCCCTCCCCTTCCCTTCCCATTCCATTTACTTACTTGCTTTTCATTCTTCCTGTAAATGTTGATAGCAGGGATTCATACAGACCTAGGGGGTGGGAGATGCAGTGGGATACATCGGACGTATTAGATAGACCCGCCCAAGCAAAGGAACATGCTTATTTTCATCAGGAGCTGGGTGTACATAGCCTGAGAGGATCCGCAGGGCGGTACGTGTCCTGGGGAGTGAGGTGTTCTTTTCCGCTTGAGGTGATCAGGGTCGGCATCTCAGAGAAGGTGACCCTTGAGTCACTAAAGGAAAAGGAAGGGTTCCCTGGGCTAGGGAGGAGAAGGGCTTCTGGCCAGAGGGAACAGAGTGAGCCTCCAACCAGGCAGATCAAAGAATACAGTGTTCACCAGGGCCCTGGCCCAGAGTCAGGCAGACCAGGATTCCAGACCCGGCCGGGTCTCGGCTTATTACCTTAGCACATCAGCAAACTTAAGCTTTACTTTCCTCATCTCTAAAATGGGGTTGAAAACTCAACTTAAAAGGGGTGTTGTGAGAATTGTATAATAATCCCTTCTCTCTGTGGTTGTCTCCTCATTGGTTAAATCTTAAGCGTAAATGCTATCTCTTCAAAGCCTTTCCCTCTGCCCCTGGGGTAAAGTAATATCTCCCTCACCCCAGGCATTTTACTGCTTTGTGCTATTTTTATTGACTTATTAGCATCATTGCCATCTAAAATGATGTTACTTAAATAGCTCTTTCTGTGTTCACTGTGCATTTCCCTGTGCAATAAATACAGTGATCACTTACGTACCTAGTGGATGCCTAGTAATATCAGCTCAGTTAATTCATGAATAAGATGTTCAACACTTAGTACTGTGCCTCTCATTTGTTAGGTCTTGATAAATGGTAGTTATTGAAATTATTCCTATAACTCGTCACAGTGCATGGCATTTTATGACTAAAGAAAAGCTAGTTTTGGCATCCAAGAATCTCTTGGTCTGGTTGTGGAAATTGGAAACATCATGCAGACAGTCATGGTGCAATTGTGTTAAGTAAGAATAATGGAGGTGTTTTCTAACTACTTTTTGAAGCACGAAGAAGGGGGGACCGTAACTCTATCTGTGTGTTCAGAGAAAGCATCCCAGAGATGGTAACAGTAGATCTAGGATAAGAGATGAATAAAAGTTCCTCTGGGGAGAGAAGTAGAAATGAACAGTCAATGAACAGACAACAAAGTGAGCAACAAGCAAGGGAGTTTCCGGGAGAGAAATGACATACTTAAGGAATATTAAGCCAACCAGAATTTTGAGTACTTGGCTAGGATAGAGGAGAGATAACAATACTGAGGGGAAAAAAAAAAAAAGTAAGTGAGAGTCTGGCCATCCATCCAGAGAAAACTCTAATTCAAAAAGATACATGCAGGAGTCTCCTGGTGGTGCAGTGGGTTAAGGATCAGGTGTTGTCACTGCTGTGGCAGGGATCCAGTCCCTGGCACAGCCACAAAAAGCTAAACAAAACAAAAAAATGGTACATGCAACCCAGTATTCATCGCAGCACTATGTACATATAGGCGAGACATGGAAGCAACCTAAATGTCCATCAGCAGAGGAATGGATGAAGATGTGGTACACGTGTACAGTGACGTATTACTCAACCATAAAATGAATGAAATAATGCCGTGTGTAGCAGTATGAGTGGACTAGAGTATCATGCTAAGTAAGCCAGACAGAAAGATCTAAATATGTGGAATCTAAAATATGACACATATGAATTTATTAATGAAACAGAAACAGTCTCACAGACACAGAAAACAAATTTATGGTTACCAAAGCGGAAAGGAGGTACGAGTGAAGTTAAATTAGGAGTTTGGGATTAACAGATAGAAACTACTATATATAAAATAGGTAAACCAAGGGCCTACTGTATAGGGAACCATATAAAGTATCCTGTAATATACCATAATGGAAAAGAATATGAAGAAGAATAGCTATATATATATAACCAAGTCACTTTGCTGTGTACCAGAAACTACCACAGCATTGAAAAATCAACTGTTCTACCATTTTTTAAATAAATTTATTAATTAAATAAAAAATGCATGAGTGTATACCAAAAAAAAGTAAGTGAGGCCATGAGGGCATACTATGAGGCCTGTTGTGGTGTGCTAAGGTTTCTGGATCTTATTCTGTGGGCAACAAGGAACCGTTAAAACTTTTTAAGCAGAGGCATGGCATGGTCTGATTTGTGTTTTAGGATAATTTTCCAATGGAAAATAGATTGGGAGAGAGAGAATAGCATCAGGAGACCAGTTCCAAGGCAGCTGCATTCATCTGAGAGAGAGATGAAGATGTTGAAGTAGGAAGTAAGGATAAGGATAAAGATGAGAGACTCAACTAAAGAGCTACTCGTAGAGCCCACAGGAGGTGGCAACTGATCGGAAGTCTAAGGTGTAAAGAAGTGAAGAATTATTACAAGTTATAGGTGATTTCCCAGACCTAGATGGGAAGTTAGGGAAAGAGCTGTTGGAGGAAGAAACTATTGCTTATCACTTGGTACCTGTGGCCTTGAGGTGTAGACTGTTCAGCCCTGTCTTATGTTGGAACCCCGAAGTCAGCAGGTACTATGCTTTACCTCCTTTGGCTCACACAGGGGTTCCTCCCCTGGGAACTGTGAGGGTAGGCACATGCCACAGTGGATGGAGACTGTAATATTTAACGTTTTAGAGAGTAGGGGTTGAGGTGGCAAGGTGACTGAAATAGAAACAGACAGCTGTTAAGTTTTAAGAGGTTTGGGTGTAAGGATAAGTCTTTACCTTTTACTTAGTACCTGTGTCAGTTATCTAATGCTGCGTAACATATTATAAATCTACTGGCTTATTTGCATTTATCATCTCATAGTTTCTTTGAGTCAAGGAGTTTGAGTCTGGCTTAGCTGGATTCTCTACTTCAGGATCTCACTAGGCTATAATCCTGATACTGGCCAGGGCTGTGGCCCCATCAGAGGCTCCACAAGTGGAAGAATCCATTTCAGGGCTCACCCGGATTATTGGAAGAATCCGTGTAGTTGTAGGACTGAGGCTGCCTGCAGCAGCTAGAGGGCTCCTGTAGTTTCTGGTCATGGGGGTTTCTGTCTCCAGATAGCTTGCTTCCTTACTGCCAGCCAGGGAGAAAGAGACTCAAGAACAAGTCTGCTAGCAAAACGGAGTCTTCTAAATAACATGATCACATTGCATCCTTATGCCGTATTTTGACTGGTTATAAGCAAGTCCCAAGTCCCACCTCCACTCAAAGGGAAGGAATCATAGAAGGATGTGAAGGGCAGGAAGCAGGGCCCGTATGTACCACTTTAAATGTATTTGCCACAATACCTTTCTCTAATCATGTTTTTTTAAACAAACAGTTCATAAAGCCTGACCTTACTAAAATGAAAAGTTTGGAAAAAATAATAAAACCTTAAAGGAACTGAATTGTACAGAATTTTTGTTGGTTTAAGAAAAAAATTACTGGAGTTCCCTGGTTGGGCGATCCTGCGTTATCACTGTTGTGGATTGGGTTCATTTCCTGGCCCAGGAACTTCCACATGCTGCAGTCACGGCCAGAAAGAAAAAAAGAAAATAATTCCTGACCTCAGAAAGATAGGTGATGCGGTACCGAGAACATTATCTAAGATTCTCTAGCACCTCAAAAGCCTCAGTCTCAGCCTGGGTGCTGCACCCTCAGTACATCTTGGTTTCTCTCAATAACCCAGTGTGGATCTATCATTACCGAAGTCACTGAACCCCTTTTAGCTTATCCTCCTGGGGTAGTAATATTTCATGGGTTTTGTAAGGAAGTTTTTTATGTTTATCTAAACCTCTTGCAAGTTTCTATGGTCCTGATATGCAAGCATTTGATTAAAAAGTGTAGGTTTGCCATATCTATTTTTTCATAATTTTCAAGCGAGAGCTGAAGCCTTTTTTCCCCAAAAATGATTATAAAGAGTATTATAAAAGTATAATTTAAACAATGATTATAACAAGTACACATGATCATTGTAAAATTTCAAACAAAGCAGAAAAGTATAAAAAAAGCTTGAAAGCCCCTCTTTGGTGAGTTTTCTGTACATGTAGATTTGGTGATAGTATCGGTATATTTGTGTGTGTGTGTGTGTGTGTGTGTGTAATTTTGCATAAATAGAGTCAGACTGTTCTTGGTGTGACCTGCTTTTTTTCACCTGACTAGTATCTATGAACAATGTATTGCAGACATTTTCCTACGGCCTGCATTTTCCTAGTGCGTCATCACTTAGAGGATTCTAGTGTCCCCTTCTATACGGTTGAGGTTTCTCCTGGTAACTTTCTTATTCTTAAGTAAAAAGATACTCATGCATTTTTCTTTCTTCATTTGATAGCTTCCTCTTGCCTTTGATAATTGTGGTTGCCATCCCTTTCTCCTCTGAAATCCAGCTTCTTGAAAAGTGAAATTGTCTTCCCTGAAACTGTGATAACTCTGGGAAGTACTTTTACTTGCCTGATTTGTCTTGCTTGCTTTGGGCTCGCACATTGTTTTGGTGTTCAGTTTTGGCTGTGTTTTACAGGAGATAGGGAGAGGCCCAGGGAGTCTGACTTGGCGTTTTTGAGGTCAACGTGAGACCAGGACTCAACAACTGTTGTAGTTCTTTCGTCTGCCGAGTCCTCAGGTCTCACTCAGGGTGCATTGGCAGCCCAGACAGCAGGAACGGGGGGGGGAATGAAAGGGTTCTGGAAGTCAAAAAACGGCAAAAACAAGGACTAAAAGCAGAAAACAAAAAGGAGCATGTTGAGGACGCTTCTAGAATGATTCCTTGGGATTTTCAAGGTTGAAGATCAGCCTCTGCCCAACCTACTGTTCTCTGCCACAGGGACCTGGGCTTGGTGTAGCAACTCTGGGAAGACTCACGTGGCGAACACTGTTTCCTAGATGTCACAGGACAAATCCCATTACCGCAAACTATGCCTGTTCTTTCATGCTATCAATAAACTGTTCTGTTCTTTTATGATATCAAATGTTTGAAATAGGTGGGCCATGAGCTAGGCCTGGAAGCCACTGTTATAACTAAAAGTATGTTCATTGTGATTGTTACTTTTAAAAGGCCGTGTGGTACGTCTCAGAAAAATGCTGCTGTGGCATTCCTGGAGTAAATTCAGTTTACCATTGGCTAAATCCAGTTATCACTGATGCACCGGAGAAGCTGTAGCATGAGCTCAGACTGAAAGGAAGGGATGGGCCCATGCGCCCTTACACAGCACTGCACGGGGTCTTGCATCTGGCATCCACTGGTCCCCTCCTCCCCACTCGCTTCTTCACCCCACTCCCTTCCCACCTTCTCCTTTCTCCTACCTCGCTTTCCTCTCCCTGTCTCATCCCCCGCTTACTTTTTCTCTTTCTCCTTCAGCCCTTCACAGACAGGCAGGCTCTGGCTCACTTATTGGTTAATCTCTGTCCATTGTGGAGTCCTTAAAAGGCAGTTTTGGGTTCAGGCACCGGTCCAGTCCATTGGAGCCAGGGCAGCACTGTTTTCACGAAAGTATGTATTTGCTGTTCTCACAGGGAGCAGTAGGAGGCAGTTTAACTGCCAGATGCTTTTAACACTTGAGTCCTGCTAGTTTCGTAGCTGAATCATTTTGGTACACTTTTTTTTTTCTTTTTTTGGTAAGAAGATGTGTAGGAAAATGCTCCTAAAACTCTAACACTGTGTAATTTGAAGATATTTTATGGGGAAAAAAAAAAGTCCTGAAAGAAAGTCTTTCTTGCTTCTGGAATCATATAGAAAAAATAAAGAAATAAGTTTATGCTGATAAGTGGAACTTCTGAATTCATTTTATTGCTTTCCATGTAAGTTGTCATGCCTAATTCAAGTAGCTTTGTATGGGCTTTGTTTCTGAAAAATTCCCACATTTATTTCTCTGCCTCAATCAAAAGGGAGAATTACCAAGATCTTCATCACACATCTTCATGGAGACCATTTCTTTGGCCTTCCTGGCCTCCTTTGTACAATCAGCCTGCAGAGTGGCTCCCTGGTCACCAAACAGCCTATCGAAATCTATGGCCCTGCAGGGCTTCGGGACTTTATCTGGCGAACCATGGAACTCTCTCACACAGAATTGGTCTTCCCCTATGTGGTCCATGAGCTGGTGCCTACAGCAGATCAGTGTCCTGCAGAAGAGCTAAAAGACTTTGTACATGTGAATAAAGTAGACAGCCCCGCCAAAGAGGGACAAGGAAGAACTATCCTGTTAGACTCAGAAGAAAATTCATACCTCCTAGTTGATGATGAACAGTTTGTTGTAAAAGCATTTCGCCTCTTTCATCGAATACCTTCCTTTGGATTTTCAGTCGTGGAGAAGAAACGCCCAGGTAAACTCAATGCACAGAAACTGAAAGATCTCGGTAAGTTTTTTTGTTTGTTTTTGTTTTTTCCTTTCTCATCAATAGAGTGGTTGTTAAATAAAGTGCCTAGCAGGGTCATAGTAACCTTCCTTTCCTGTCTCCCAGGCTTAACACTGACATTTTCTCCTCTTACTTCCTTTGCCCAAAGTTTGTTTATTAAGAGAAATCCTTAGGGGCCAAAAGATGCTATTCAGGAGTTCCCGTCGTGGTACAGTGGAAACGAATCCGACTAGGAACCATGCATGAGGTTTCGGGTTCAATCCCTGGCCTTGCTCAGTGGGTTAAGGATCTGGCGTTGCCGTGAGCTGTGGTGTACGCTGCGGATGTGGCTCAGATCCTGTGTGGCTGTGGCGAAGGCCGGCAGCTGTAGCTCCAATTTGACCCCTGGCCTGGGAACCTGCATATGCCGCGGGTGCAGACCTCAAAAAGCAAAAAAAAAAAAGATGCTATTCAGAACAAAAACCAAGTATATGTTCGACTTCTTGATTCAACTCCCTAGATGCCCATTCTTGGTCTGTCTTTTCTTCAGCTTACACTGTCTTGGCTAGCGAGGTACTGGTGGTTGTCTCAGGTCTAGGCTTTTATTTTTTCATGTCATTGTTTTGAAATATGTTTTCAGTGATACATTTGGCCTTCGACTTTGCACCAGAGTTCTTAACCTTGCAGCTGCAATCAGCTGCTTTCCAGGTTTTCCTTCCCTACTGACTGTACCTATTCGGTCAGCTTTAAGTTAACTTGGCATTTAGAACACTGCCTCAACTAGTTTTATGTACCTGGGTTCATCACACTTGGAAGCAAGCATGCAAAGATTGGCTTAGGGGCCAGCTAAGGCTCCATACCTTCTCCGGGCTAGACCATCATGTTTGAGGCCTCTCAGCAGCTGTCTCAGAGCAGTGTCCAGGCCACATTCCTCCGGCAAAACCGCCTCCCTTACCGTGGCTACAGCAGAGCCTGTGAAAAGCTCTGCTGTAGATGCGTTTTTGGTGTGTTCTTATCTTTATTTACTCAGTATCTTCTTTCTTCCCCAACTAAAACAAAATGCCAAGTGATGAAGAAAAATGACTTAGGCCAAAGGTATTTTTATTATCTAAAAATGTATGAAAATATCATTATATTGGGAAACTGTAAACATGATCTGTGTTGGAATTAGTTAATACATTCTGTTTGTTTATAGGTATTCTCCAGAATGATGCTTAGGTGTTATTTTAAATTAATATGGGATTTAAGCCCAGTTTAATAAACGTGGAACCCCCCCCCCATCTACAAAGAAGATTGATTATGTATAACCACCTGAAATTCTGGTCCCTTTTAACAATTTTTTTTTATTGTGTTAGTTTGTTGGTACCTTGTCATTTAAATGTCTCTTTAATTTTACTCAAAGATGAGCTTATTAAATATAGCACTCTCAAAAGCTGTTATTTTCGTGCACAGCAGAGAATCAAGATTATTATCATGACTGCAATGAGGTTTTAGTGGGATTCAAGAGCTTAAACTCATCTGACACTTGTGCTTAGGAAATGTTTTAAGTACTTGGGCATTGCTAATGTCAATAGCCAACACTGAACTTTTTCAAATATATAAATATTCCAGTTTTCCACAAGTAATAAAATATTTATAACAATTATGAAAAGCATTGGATGCCTTTTCCATTTGCTATTTGCTGGGCTGTTGAAACAGACTCTCTTCACAAGTCGTAAATTCCATTCCCATGATGTGATGTTATCTGCCTCCATCATTAGGTGTTCCGCCAGGTCCTGCCTATGGGAAGCTGAAAAACGGAATTTCTGTTGTTCTGGAAAATGGAGTTACAATTTCTCCCCAAGATGTCTTAAAAAAGCCTGTTGTTGGAAGAAAAATCTGCATTTTGGGTGACTGTTCTGGGGTTGTGGATGATGGAGGAGTGAAGCTGTGCTTTGAAGCAGACTTGCTGATCCATGAAGCCACCTTGGATGACACCCAGATGGACAAAGCAAAGGAGCATGGCCACAGCACACCACAGATGGCAGCAACATTTGCAAAGCTGTGCCAAGCAAAGAGGCTGGTTCTGACTCACTTCAGTCAGAGGTACAAACCAGTTGCCTTGGCCAGAGAAGGAGAAACAGAAGGGATTGTAGAACTTAAAAAGCAAGCGGAATCAGTATTAGATCTCCAAGAAGTGACTCTAGCAGAAGATTTTATGGTGATTGGCATTCCAATCAAGAAATGAAACCAGGGTACCTGAATGCATTCTGATGTGTCTGTGAATATGTTACTGAACCAACAGTCAAGTTCATTGTTGTCGTTGTTGTATTGGTCTAAAATTATTTGGGTCCTCATAGTCCTAAAGAGGATGGCGCTGCATTGCTGAACTCGGTGTTTGAGAGGGAGCAAGGTTTTTGATAATAAATCACTTCAAAAAGAGAGAAAAAAAAACCCAGCATCCTTCTTAAAGTCCACGTTTGACAGAACAATAGACTGTTCGGTTATACATCTTGTTTTGTGGCTGCCGTCTCAGATATCAGCCAGTACGCCATGCAGTCCTCGGCTTAGTTCCTGCCCAGCTTTACTGCTGTTGTTGGCAAAATACACAAGGCTTGGCCCTCCTGGCTAAAAATGGTATTTTGGCAGTTTGTATTGCATCTGTTCGTGTTATTAACAGAACGGGGAGAAATGTAATGAGGCATTGGCTATGCAGGATTGAAGCTGGCATGTTAAATCTTGAATTCCTTGCTGGAATACTGAATGCAGGGTCGGGCCAGGTGTTTATCCTTCAATTAATATTTTACTGAACTTTCCAGTGTGCTCTAAACCCGTGGTTCTCAGAGGTGAAACTACTCTGTTAGGTGGAGTTTTAAAATTATGGGGATGTTTCTTGTCAAAACTAGGGGGGCGGTTACTACTGGTATTCAGTCAGTAAGGGCCAGGATGCTAGATCCTACAAAGTTTTGGTCAGTCCTAAAGAATGAGGAATTATCCCAAAATGTGTATTGCAGGCCTGTTGAGATACACAGCAAATTAAAACTTATACTCTCAGTGTGAATATACTTTATAAAAATTAGTGACACAGTGAGTTGAACTACTAGGTAAGTCAGATTCTAAAACAAATCCTAAAGAGCTAACGAAGTGAATTTGTTGGGATCAGAATGTCACATCAAATATTATTTGTCAAAAATGAGCCATGAGTTGGAGCTTATGAATTTGGAGATAAAAAAATGTGATATTTCTTCAGCTTGACTTTAAGTTACATGTTCCAATTAATAGTTCTTTGAGCACAGTTTTAATAAATGTTCATTCTAGAATAACTTTTCCTTCCGAGTTGCCTTCCACCTCCCTTTGTCTGCCGTGGGGCATCTCTGACTCATTTGCCCACAGTATTTCTCAAAATGTGTTACATGGAAAGGTAGTCTCATGTACTGATTCATTCAGAAGGATTCCCTAATCAGATCAGTGTGGGAAACTCTGCTGTGTGTCCCTCTGGCAGTGTTCAGTGCCCAGCGATGTATTAAAAACAGGACTGCTTCAGTGATCACACACCAGTATTTGGTGCCAGAAAGACCTAATTTAAGAGTCCCATTCTGGGAAGTTCCCATTGTGGTGCAGCGGAAACGAATCTGACTAGTATCCATGAAGATGCGGGTTCGATCCCTGGCCTCGCCCGGTGGTTCGGGGATCTGGCATTGCCATGAGCTGTGGTGTAGGTTGCAGATGTGGCTCAGATAGCGCATTGCGGTGGCTGTGACTATGGTGTAGGCTGGCAGCTGCAGCTGTGATTTGACCCCTAGCCCAGGAACTTCCTAAAAAGCAAAAAAAAAAAAAAAAAAGGAGTCCCATTCTGGGAAGTCCCCTTGTGGCTCAGCAGGCTAAGGATACAGCATTGCCACAGCTGTGACACAGGCCGCAGCTGCAGCATGGGTTCAATCCCAGCTTAAGAACTTATGGGCTGTGGTTGTGTCCCTCCCCCCCAAAGAAAAGGAGTCCCATTCTGTACTTCATGGTGGTGGTTCTCTGGAGCAGATTACTTACTCTCTGAGCTTCAGCTTGCTCATCTCTAAAATGGAGGGGAATAATAAGACCTACCTCTCTGGTTGCTGTGAAGATTAAATAACAGGTATAAAAGGAGCATGGCACATTGCTTAAAGGCATTAAGAGCTAAAGCGTGAGTTCTCCTGTGGTACCGTAGGTTAAGGATCCAGCATGGTCACTGCAGAGGCTCTGGTCACTGCTCTGTCATGGGTTCGATTCCTGGCCCAGGAACATCCACGTGCCAAGGGCAAGTCCAAAAAAAAAAAAAAAAACAGAAAACAAACAAAAAAGCTAGAGAGACCTGTCAACTCTTTTGAACCTGTTGCTAGATCATATTTCGCATTATACTATCCACATTTCAAGAACCTAGAGAGTTTTGAAGTTCCCTTTGCAGCTCAGCAGGTTGTGAACCTGACCAGTATCTAAGAGGATGTGGGTTCAATTGCTGGCCTCACCTAGTGGGTTAAGGATCTGGCATTGCCGCAGACTGTGACATAGCTCACAGACCAGGCTCAGATCCTGTGTTGCTGTGGCTGTGGTGCAGGCCGGCAGCTGAGATTCAAGCCCTAGCCTGGGAACCTCCATATGCCACATATGTGGCCCTTAAAAACAAGACAAAAAAAAAAAAAGGAAAACCCCCAGAAAACAGAAAAAGAGAGCATAGAGAGTTTTATAGAATACTTATTCAGAAATAGTATGACTGTGTCTGCTATTAATTTCCTTTGTGTTCTAGGGCTTTTCTAGTTAAAAAAAAAAAAAAATTGACTCCTGGATGGTTCTGGAGTCCCTAGAGTAGTGATAATCAAGTTGGGTCTAATTATTCAAGATTTCAGTCATCCTGAAGTGGTCTCCACAACGGGCTGATTCTGCTCTGCTCTAGGCTCTCGGCCTGCTTACGTACCAGAGTTTGACCAGACTTAAAGTATATCTTGAGGAGTTCCCGCTGTGGCACCGTGGGTTGGGAATCTGACTGCACTGGCCTGGGTTACTCTAGGGGCTCAGGTTTGATCCCCAACTGGCACAGTGGCTTAAGGATGTGGCATTGCCACAAGTGTGGCACAGGTTGTGGCAAGGGCTCAGATTTAGTCCCTGGCCTGGGAACATCTATGTGCTGTGGGTGTGGCCTTTAAAAAAAATCTGACCTCAATTCAGACAAGCATTTATTAGATACCTACTGTGTGCCCAAAGCTGTACAAGAGGAAATGGCTAGTACTAGTACCTCTGTTGCCTGGAGCACTCGTGGATAAAGACTGTGTCTTAGTTCCTCCACATTCTTGGAAATACCCACCCAAAGTACGCACTCAGAAATGTTTATTGAATGAAATGAGGCCTTGGTATTATGCATGCACCAAAATTAAGACCTAAAGTTTAGGACCTGTACCTAGCCCATCTTATTACTGTATTTTTCCAAAAAATTTAGCTGCCTGATTGGTGGTGCCCCATGCACTGTGACAGGCTTTCTTGTGCTGGGAATACATAAATGAATAGAAGAAAAAAATCTCAGGCTCACTTGTCTAAATGGTGGAGATTGACAGGTAAACAGAAGTACATATACTGTCTCTTGTGATGTTTCTGATTCTGTGGTCTGTCACTCAGTTTTGCTATTCCTAAGCATTCTTTGGTAGCTAACCTGAGCTGTGCCCTTAAGAATCAGGCTCTATTAATACACGTGTGCTAAGCCCTCAGAGAGCATGGGAATGTGGAACGAATTGATACATTGGATCAAGTGTAGGGTGGCAGTTCATGGTGAGAATTCTTTCTTGGACTCTCTTCTGGCTTAGAATTTGTTCTGAATGGTAGGACACATTCTAAGAATTTGTGGAGCCAGAATGGAGAGTGAATCTTAAATTGGACTTGCCAGAACCTGTAATCTGCTCATGGTTGTATGACTCTAGAGATTAGAATATGTGTTGAACCCCAAATTTATTTGATTACTGAATCCTCTTTTGCCAAGGAACATCACGGAGCACTGAGAAATGTTGTCCCTTAATACTTAGGAAAATTGGTATATTTATATTTTTTACCTGCACAATTTATTGAGGTAATAAATTCCATATCTACACCTATCATAATATTTTGTCTTAAACTGGCTTTCAGTTATCAAGAATCCATAGGTTCTTGCTTACTTTTTAAAGTTTGTATTTTCCGTTTCTCAAAAGGTATTTAGACCTGCCCAAATAGACCCCAAATCAGTTCCATGTTCAAATACCTGTGCCTCATTAATATACTTGTAATAAATTTTAAATTTATTACTAATATGCTTAGTAGTTAATTTTTGTTTTTAATTCACGAAAAGGAGTTCCCATCGTGGCTCAGTGGAAACAAATCTGACCAGCATCCATGAGGACGCAGGTTTGATCCCTGGCCTCGCTCAGCGGGTTAAGGATCCAGCGTTGCCATGAGCTGTACGTTGCAGACATGGCGCGGATCCCACATTCCTGTGGCTGTGGCCCTAGGCCGGCAGCTGTAGCTCCGATTTGACCCCTAGCCTGGGAACCTGCATATGCGACGGATGCAGCCCTAAAAAGACAAAAAAAAGGAAAAGAAAAGAAGATGATTACTCATAATCTCGTCATCCAGGGAACTCTTTCTGGTCCAGTGGTCCTCATACTGAGATGTGAGTCCACATAATGCATAGGTTGATCGGGGTGCAGGTAGACAGATCCTTGGGCTCTGATTTCAAAGACTAGTTCAGTAGGTCTGAGATGAAACCCAAGAATCTGTATACTTATTAAGGGCCCCCAGGTTATTCTGAAATATGTGGGTGGCAGTCAACACTAGGAGGAAAAAAAAAAGCTGTCTTTATTTATGCACTTAGACTGAAGTGTGTATAGATACTTAATGTATATTTAAACATGTTTATAGATGTATGTATATTACTACACACATGCATACATGCGTATTTTTACCTGTAAGTTGACCTCAACTGTTCTTCTCATTTAACATTTCCCCACAACATTAACTCTTCTTTGCAAGCATGAATTTAATGACTTCATGTTATTCCATTCTATAGATGTAATATAATTTAACTGTTTTCCTACTTTGAGGGGCATTAAAATTGTTTTCTATTATAAGCAATACTATAATGAATATTCTCAGGTAAATCTTTGTACCTCTGTGTGTTTCCTTAGGATCAATTTCTTTGACGGTCAAAACATCCGACTTTTTTTTTTTTTTTTTGGACTCTGGGTAAGAATCTCCCACTTGTTTTCTTTTTTTTTCTTTTTTTTTCCCACTTGTTTTCCAAGCTAACACTTCAGCAGCACGAGAGAGGCATGTTGTGGCTACTCCATGGATAGATGATACTGAGTATCATCAATCAATGGCCTTTCTAACACTTCTCTTCCAAGACATTTGTCTTATAAAGATTATTTTTTGCTTCTAGTGAAATAACTTTGTTTTTCAGCCAGCACATAAAATTCACTCAGCTGTCATTTCCTTGAATATTCTTATGCCACCTTAAAAATTGGGCAGATTTTACTAATGTGTTCATGACAGATATACTGGAAAGGTACTCTTATCTTCACAAAGGTATAAATTTACAGTGAAATGTATTGATACTGTCCTTACTGATTGATGGATTTTCTTTAGGTAATGAATGAGTCAGTATTTTTTTTTTTTTTTTAACGTGGGGAAAAGAAAAAGGAAATGCTGATAGTGTTCTCCCTTTGGTAGGATAAGGAAAGAGTTTGGGGGGGTGCGGTGAGATGTAGGGTGAGATGGAGAAATTTTTTTCTGCCATAGTAGGAAGTAAACAGTGTTTAACCCTGAAAAGTAAATAGTACTTTAAAAGTTCAGTATGGAGTTCCCTGGCAGCTCAGCTGGTTAAGGATCCAGTGTTGTCACTGCTATGGTTTGGGTTTGATCCCTGGAATTTCCACCTGCCACAGTTGTGGCCAAAAAAATAATTTTAAAATAAAAAGCATATTATGTTTAAATGGAAGGCATAAATATTAGATGAATAGTTAAGAGTGAAGGAAGGGATCCTTAGTGGAAGGTGCAAGTGGTACGGGAAGGAACAGTCAGAGAACTGCTATTTTTTATAAGCCTAATAGTACTACTACTGCTTGATTATTTGAACAATTTAGGTGTGCATGTGAATTCACTGAGTTTAAAAGTTACATTAAAATGCATATGCGTATGTAATGCTCCAAACAATCCTATCAGTTGCTGGTCTCCATATGCATGCTCCAGGTAGTTGAGAGTTCCCTTTTGTTTTTTTTTTTTTTGGCTCTTTAGGGCCGCGCCCATGGCATATGGAGGTTCCCAGGCTAGGGGTTGAATTGGAGCTGTAGCTGCTGACCTACGCCACAGCCACAGCAATGTCAGATCCAAGCCATGTCTGCGATCTACACCACAGCTCATAGCAACGCCTTAACCCACTGAGCAAGGCCAGGGATCGAACCTGCGTCCTCATGGATACTAGTCAGGTTCATTTACGCTGAGCCACCATGGGAACTCCTAGTTGAGTGTTCCTTTCAAGATGTTTTAACAGGGAGTTGCCGTCGTGGCTCAATGTTCATGAACCAGACTAGTATCCATGAGGACGTGGGTTCCATCCCTGGCCTCACTCAGTGAGTTGAGGATCCGGCGTTGCTGTGATCTATGGCATAGGTCGCAGACTCAGCTCAGATCCCACATTGCTGTGGCTGTGGTGTAGGCTGGCAGCAATAGCTCCAGTTCGATCCCTGGCCAGGGAACTTCCATATGCCATGGGTTTGGCCCTAAAAAA